>NQIM01000433.1:0-35455 GCA_003426235.1 Xylaria polymorpha | reverse complement strand
CAAATCATGGCGTACCGTTAACTCGGCTCTAGGCTAAATTGATGGTATGACGGGGCGGTTTCTGTTGTTGGAGTGCCATCTACAAGCCAACCACAGGCTCCTGCCTCTTCTGTTCTTGATACCAGTTAATGGCCATCGGGTGTTTATGCAGTTCAGAGCCATGTCTGACTGGAGACATGAATAAGGCGATACATGTGGCAGGCAGCGCAGCCCCGGCTGATAGGGAACGAGGTGCAAAAGTGCTAGGGTTGAGGTTTCCGTTCTCGTGTTTCCTCCCATGTTATGTATGTCTAGGCAGCCCGGCGCGGGGCGGGTGCATTGGCGATTTCCCCTTCCGGGCTGGGCAGGCCGTCTGTGACGACTGTTGTCGAAACTTAATGGGTACGGTCCGTTGCAACATCGTTCCGGAGGACATTCCTGATCCGGGCCTTGTTACAGGCTATGTCATGCAGCTGCGGGCGACCAACGCAAGTGCCCCGTGCGTGATGCTCATGTCAGAAGTGCCTGCATGATGATAGTCGTCTTAGAGCATAGAAAGATTCTCGCCGCCCAGTACTATAAGGCTGAAACTGCAACCTACTGACATCCATAAAAGCCTACACAGCACCGGACTCTTCCTCCGTAAATGCTCAGGTATCGTAGGATCAGGTTACCTTGGGCACGGATGTGAGTTATCATTTACAACGTTCAACGACTAACTTACCTGCCCACGTAGACAACGCTGTCCACGTCATCCACCGGCCACCATTGTATAATATCGGGATTAGGGGTCTGCGCGGAACTCCAAAAACATCGATGGTCACATTACGGCCCAGTCATGGTTTAGTCGGAGAAGAATTAACCGAGCTGGAACTTTTCCACCTACATGGAGATTTGCGTGGGCAAGAGAAAATTTTATCGATCATCGGAAGCCCAATCGAGGCCATCTATCCCCGATGAACGATTTCAGGTGCCTCGAATATTCTATCGGCGCGTGGGTGGTACCGAAGAGTTGGCACAGGCTGAGCAGCAGGCAGCTTCGCATGTTCACCAGCCAATCGTCAAATTACAAAATGATTGTGCGTCTCATTCGGGTCCGAAGCAAGTATCAGGATGTCAGATGCTCTCACTTGCACGTCGAGTAAAGCCGATGGGTTCCTGCCATTGGCCACTGAAATTTCGGCGTGTGTCGTGAACCGCTACCAGTCTGTATCTGTGGGCTTCGCTCAATTCTTTTCCCTGTATTTCTTTTGCCTTGGAGGAATGCAAAATTTTTGTCATATCTGCCTCGTAGTAATTCAGATCTAACAGCGAGGTTATAGTAAGCGACTTATTTAGACCTGAAAGATGACTCCAACACGTGATGGAGTCGACGGCGAATCCTATGCCACAAATAACTATGTTTTTTTGGAGAATATGCCCTGAATGCTACTAATAATCAGGATTTGATCCAATCCAACTCCAAGTTTTTAGCTTTGGGAAGTCATGACCTGATGCTCGAGTGGAGGACGCTCCAAGGGCTATCGAAACCTTGCCAGTTAGGTAAGCAAAGGCATCTCTATTAACTTCATTTAATATTTATGTAGCTGCTTATTTGCAGTATTCTTGTGCAGGGGGCGTGTTGCCCTATCGCCGTAGAGTTCTGATAGTTTATGTCAGGAAATCTATGCTTGAGGTAGGCAATAGACCCTTGTTGTTGCGCGACGGTCTCTAAAACTACCTTGGTGGAATAATTCTGACTATGTACAGGAGTCTCTTTATCATATAATCTCAGGTGTACCTTGCGACAGCCTACCATGTCTCTTCGATTCTCCGGATGATACAGTATGCTTGCTTCTCAGAAGTTACTCACCCAGGCTAGTCACCAATCACTCAAGTGCCGGCGGTTGTGGGAAAAGGGACCACAAAGCATTTACCGGCCAAAGCTGGTTAAATCTACTCCCATAGGCGTGGTCGGATGTCGTATCAAATACCAATCTACCTTGGACTCCAACAAACCTTTCGGGGCCGTTACAAGGACTGCCGCTCTCTGGGTAGCATCAATATATCAAAAGGGAATGAAGCATATTCGATTTCATCCATCGATTGATTGGTTAATTCGTGACCATAAAACTCGTTTATCGTTTCAATTCCCAATGGCACCTGATTTTGGGGAAACGCGGAATTGGTTCTGGTTTGCCCTCCTCAGCTGATTTTCCGTTTGCATAGTCAACAACCCGGCACGTGAGGTCATGATTCTCGCATAGTCCTCGTTCATTGATTTTTGAATGCAACCAGATGGACTTTGCACACTTCCAGAATCATATGATGTTGAGAATGGCTTATTCAATTGCATAAAACCCTCGTTTGTTACGGGAGAAGATCCAATCAGCAGGTCTAACAAGTAGTAGAAATCCTGGAGATGTTCTCTTGGCGTGCCACGGCATTTCATGACCTTCTTAGTACCCTAGGTACCATGGGAGCAATTGCAATAAATGCGTATAATACCGCTAGCGCACAGGGGAAGGCGGATGACGTGTAGTGGGATTTGACAGGTAGGTAGGTGTAAAGGCGCCACGAGGATCCGATGAAGAGATCCGAAGGGTGTTTCTATAATTGCCTATTTTCTATGCCTCGCCTTCCCTCCAACTTTACACACGGCTCTCTCTGCCCAAGTCTTGCGAGCCTGGTGTGTCGAGGGGCGGTCAACTCGCCTTCGTTTGTTACTCACTCAATGCATCTATCGGTCCGTTGCAAGCCGACCAATGCCATCGACCATATCGCAGAGATCCGAGACCACAGGCAACAGGGAACGAGAACACGTGCTTCCAAGAAATAGCTATCTGATACCCCACAAGTGTACCCCCAACCTCGAGAGCTCTACCATGTAGCTGTACTTCCTCTCCCAGTGGGCTGCGCTAGGGGACCCGGCTGTGCCCTCGACTCCCGGTGGCCCGGGAACTACTGCAATGCAGAATCTCCTACCTACTGCAAGCCTAAACAAATATCACCAGTCTTGCTCGACTCGGGAGACCCAAGTGTTACCATCGTTGCAGAAGCGCATGTGATGGCCAACGTACTAGCAGAGTTGGTGTGGCCATCCCACCACACCATCTACCAAGTACGACGTTAGATCGGTGCGGCATGTGATGATTAGCCTACAAAAGATACGGTACCGTAGAAGGGAGTGGCACACAATCTGATCAGGTCGAGCTCGCATCCTGGCATCATACGGTCCTGATCGAGCCTTGGGTTGCAACGAGCGGTGCATTTCATGCATGATAAGACCAGTCAATAACCTGGCTACCTAACTACTCAGGCTTGGCTTGATCTGGGGGACACATTTTATGCCTCTACCGACCGAACCGCTCATCTATTCAGTCCTTCTGCAACCCCCAACCTCGTTTTTTCACCGCCCTACCAGCACAGGAGGTTCCGGGAGAAGGGCAGCCAATTGCATCCGGGGCCATTGGACGGCTCTCATTTGTTCTGGTTCTAGACTGCTTATGATATGACCCAATCCCTTGGAAATACGAGCAGTGGTGTAGAAGGCCGCGGGGTGTGACGTTCTACGCTGTGTCACGCAGGCATAAGCGCAGCTACAACAACAGTTTGCGAGGATAATGCAGCCAAGTTCATTGCCATCCGGTCTCTTCAGACGGCTCCCACAATCGCAATCAGTCGACGTATCCGTACATGTCTGACCGGTCACAGAGACGGCCTACGTATCATGGACAGCAAGTACGACCACCCACGAGAAGGTAGTAGCATCGAGCACACCACAAGCATCCGCTCGTGTTGCCCCGCCACACATCCACCTCACCCTACGAGTGTCGATAGTGTTCTTCGAATACACGACCGTCACCCCCCCAACTTACCAGTGAGCGCACAGGGGGGAGNGGGGGGGGCTCAGGAGTATAAGACGGCCCAGTTTCGACTTAAGGCATCGTTGTGCCGAGCTGTCGGCCCAACCGTGTAGCAACGCTTTCGATTGGCAAACTCGACTCGCCGATGCCCCCAATAGTCGGTGTCGCTGGGCGAACTGCTCCGGTCGTGGTAGGGCACCAGTAACGGCCTTCCAAGTCGGGCAAAATAACCTGTGGGGTTTACGGCCAGCGGCCAACTCGAAGCAACCGTCACAAAGCCCTCGTTGTCATTGATAACGTGGTCATCTTCAGCCCCAGACCTAAGCGACCTGACGGGTAGACGACCGAAAATTTGCTGCGTCAGATTGTCTAGCTGGCCACCAGGGATTAAGGAAGCAGGAGACATGAATGATGTATGCAGGGCGTACAGCTGTCCACAATAAACAGACCAATCAATGTATCGCAAGTAGCGCAAGCAGCGGGCGAGCGTATCAAGCGCGGGCGGACAAACGGTAGTAACTGCCATCCCTCAGGAAACAGACAATTAGGCGCGTGACGAGGCTTGGGCCTATGAGGTAGAAGCAACTTCTGCTCGCTGGGATCATGATATCCGACAGAGCAACACAGCACGAGCACGAGCATGAGCACGAGCACGAGCACAAGCACGAGCACGAGCACGAGCACGAAATCATCGGTTGGCACCAACATCTACGCAGCGGATATGCCGGTGCGAGACAGAGAGTCGCTCGCCATGCACGACATAGAAGCGGCATGCATGAGATGAGACGAGACGAGATGAGATTAGACGAGAAAGCCGCCGAGAAGTCGAAGGTTGAGGATGCTCACGTCAGACGGGCCATGATTATCAATCGAGGGCGCGCACTTTCTGCATCGGTAGTTGACGGGAGATGATGTTCTGGTTCTGGTTCTGTGGGGTCTGACCATGCAGGAAATCTAAGCTGATGATATCTGCGGTTGATGAGAGGCGTTTTTGCTCGATTCTTCACGTTGGCATCAGCGGGGCGGAAAAGGGGCTCGCTCCGAGAGGTGTATTTCTGAGACTTTGAAGGCCAATGAAAATGAATTGCGCGATTCTCTTCTCGTGACGCACATCATTAGAAAGAAAAGACTCTGGGAAATTAGTGACGGATCTTACTATTTTTTTTTTTACTGCCTTGCGTGTAGATGGATGAACATGGAAAGGTGTGGTAGATAAGTACCTAACATATAGGTAGATATGTAGTGACCTATGTACTATACCTTAGGTACCTAAAAGTAAGTATATACATGTAGGTATGTACATACCTAACCTTACTGTAAGTCCAATACCTACACACAGGTATAGATAGATAGTGCGTACTTGGTACTTTACTTAGAGGTGCGAAATACCTACCTCTGCGAATGTACAGAGTACCTACTTGAGAAAGGGTATGTGTTTCTAGGGTAAGTCCGGGGACTTGCGCGCCCCACTATAGAACCCCGCTTTGTTGGGAGTACCCAAAAGACAGGAAGGAAGCCCGGCATAGCGCGGCTGGAACAACGGGCAACTTAGGTAATACTACCTAGGGACTGTCGGTAAGGTAAGCCTTAGCAGCAGACCCCTGCGCATAGGTGCCTACTTGTGCTGTGCGTAGGTAATAAGGGTGCCTAATGAAGGTGGTACTGTACATAGGTAGTTAGTTACCTAAATGCCCCACGTCGGGATTGCGTTCAGCCTCGTCACTTTTTATAAACTTTCCAAACAATTCTCAGCCTCGCCTCTACATCATCGCGTAGATGACCTACCCAGTGCGCCCAATTGCGCCGCTCCTCCGGCGTAGCCTCGACCCGTACGACCCGAACATTCTATAGGAGAACAACGCGCTATTGTCTTGGCGAACAAAGCGCACCGTGTCGCCTGCCGTTCTCCCGCGGCATCGAGCCTACCTAGACGACCTGTTCAGCAGCCTCGTTACCCTACGGTATACCTACACGCGCTACTTACACGCATCACACCTCACACATCACACCTATATCGTCCAACCGGCGGCAACAAGCCGAGCCTTATCTCCTGTGACGTGACGCCGCGGAGAACCACCCGTCTACACAACACGACCACCCTCGGGATCGTCGCTATGTCGCACCCGCCTGCAACACCGGCCAAGGTGCCGGCATCGGCAGCCACCTACACGCCAGCGACGCAGGACGCCGACCTACGTTCGCAGATCAACACTCTATTATTACGGGAGGGCCACGCCGCCAAGTAAGTAAGCAAGCAAGCAAGCAAATCATGTATTCTCACCTGGCTGCGTTCGTACCTTCGTTGCATGTCTAAATGCTGATCTGCCGCCCGTGGCCTCGCAGGATCCAGGAACGCTTCCTCCACGCCCTCGACGCGCACAGCTCCAACTGGCCGTCGGCTATACAATCACACGCGTTGGCCCTGCTGCGGTCGGGCGAGGTCAGCACGTTCCCGGCGCTCGTGCGGAGGGTGCTCGAGGACGTGCAGCGTGACACGGCAACGGCGGCCGCTACCAGTAACACACAGACGTCATCTACGAGCGCGAACGAGTCCGGTACGACCACTAAAGACGGCGTGAACGGCGCGACGGCGGTGAATGGTGCCAGCAGGACGGCCGGGGGTACGAATGGCAGCGCGGCGGGCACCGACGGTGCCGCCAACCTGGCTATCCCGACGGCTGTCGTGGAGGCCGTGCTGAAGGTGGTCAGGGAGAGTTTGGATGATGTGTGTGAGATAGATCCCGACGGCTCGGCGGGTGGCTGATCTCATCCCATCTGATTTGATCTGATCCGATCTAATAAATCTAATCGAATCAACTCACCGTAAAAAATCTCAGTCCGAGTCAACCCCCCCAACCATCCCACCCCAACCGAAGAAATAGAAGTATGTATTAGTCAAAGGGAAAGAAAACGAAAACTGGAGGGAAAAAACATGCATCTCCTCCTTCTACCCAGACCACTGTGTAAATTTGCCTTGACTACTGAACCAGGAAACAATTTCTATTCAGTTGGCCAGCGAGGGGGGGGGGAGTGGAGTTCAGAATAGCTGATGGGAAAAAGGGAAAGGGAAGAGTGCTCACTCACTCATACAAACACGCACACGTCACAACAACACGGGAGACAACTTGACCACTACATGAACCCTTAGAACGAAGCTAAATAAACTCGCATCAAAGGCAAAGGAGCCCAAAATTTCTCACTATCTATGCTTGACCACACATCTAGTGACTGTTCAATACGCTCTATGCTTCCACAATGCTGTCCCTTTTTTGCCCTTTTCCCCCCCCTTTCTCGTGTGTATTCCGGCGTCTCGACCTGATACTCGTCATCAGAATGCTTAATAACCAATTACGTTTTGTTTTCCAGATTATGCAGTGGTCTTTGTTGATGGGCACCTTGAAAAAAATTAAGATTAACCTTCCCGAATTCAAACCTGACACACGCTGAAAATAGAACAATCAAGGGCAAACATAGTCGACTGGAAGTAAGTCTTCTCTGCTAGCGTACAATGCTCAAAATCCCAACTCCTACTTTATCCTCTACGTGGGCTGGACCTACGGCCTAGTATCAACTGGAACGAAATGTTATCGACATGAACTCAAAGTCATTGTAGTTAGCTAGTGGGCGGTACATTACGAAATCATCTCAGCGTGTCTTGGGCAAATTAGACGTCAATTGATCATATCTATTATCATGAAACCTGCAGTCTGCTGCCACCCCATGTCCAGAGAACATGCATCAGCTTTCCTTAGAAACCCGCCGTTCGCGTTCATACTGTAAACAAGACTCTTCCCAACGTATAGGTCGTGAGAGACTGTCCATTAACGATTGTCCCTCTCTAGAGCGAAAGCCATAGTCTATCAGCAATATTGATGTCCCTAAACCGGATCATCAAGGGCGATCCACAAGCCCAAGCGCGGCGCATCGCTTAACTCTGGGATAGAAAAGATCCCGGCGGGTCGCCCATTTTGTGTGTGAACGGCATGAACAGAGTTAGAGTACAAGCGTGGTGCTTTACACACCACGAAAGAATTGGCGAATCATGGTTTAGTCGTATAGACCATCATCATCACCGGCTTGGCCGAAATTGTTGTTATCGCCACCAGGGTTCGCCGCGCCATCGCTACCAGGGAATTTAAAGAAAGCGCCAGGACCTGCGTTCTTCATCTGCTGGGCAAAAGCCTCATACCGGCGGATTTCGACGTCATTGACGGATCTGCGAGCCATCTGCATAGCTTCCTCGAAGTGGCGCTTGGTAAGCTCAGGCACAGGATCCTCCTCATCATCGACATCCATGTCCCCGCCACCTTCAGCCTCACGTGCACGTTGGCGCTCGATATCCAGCGTGATGGACTCCTTGATAGCAATCTTGACTGCACGTTGGGTAATGAAACCAAGATCGGCACCAGAGAAGCCGTGCGTCTTCGAGGCGATATAGTTGAGGTCGACGTCTGCAGCAACAGGTGTCTTGCGGAGCTGAGCTGTAAGGATGCTGAGGCGCCCAGGCTCGTCAGGGAGAGGCACGTAAATCAGAGAATCTAAACGTCCAGGACGGCACAGAGCAGGATCTAGCTGCTCAGGTCTATTGGTTGCGCCAATAACGAAGACGTTCTTCTTCGACGTCATACCATCCATTTCTATAACAAAGTCAGCATATCCCCGCCCACCGAATTGTAAATTATTGGAGCTTACCCGTTAAGAGTTGGTTGACAACACGGTCTGAAGCACCACCAGCATCGCCTACAGATCCGCCACGAGCTTTGGCAATTGAATCCAACTCATCCAAGAAGACAACGCAAGGTGCTGCAGCACGAGCCTTGTCGAAGATATCTCGAATGTTGCTTTCAGACTCACCAAACCACATACTGAGAAGTTCTGGCCCCTTAACAGAGATGAAGTTGGCAGCACATTCATTTGCGACAGCCTTAGCCAACATCGTCTTACCCGTACCGGGGGGGCCATAAAACAGGACACCACGAGATGGCGAGAGACCGAACTTGAGGAACTTCTCGGGATGGTCAACGGGATACTGTACGCTTTCCTTGAGATCCTGCTTGACACCTTCCAGTCCTCCAATGTCTTCCCAGCGGACGTTCGGTACCTCGACGACTGCAACCTCGCGGAGAGCCGAGGGGTTGGAGACACCAAGAGCAAAGCGGAAGTTTTCCATCGTGACACCCAGGGAATCCAAGACCTCGGCATCAATGGTATCCTCGTCTAGGTCAATGAGATCCATTTTCTCTCGGATTTGCTGCATGGCAGCCTCAGAGCACAGCGCAGCAACATCAGAACCGACATAACCGTGGGTTTCCGCCGCAATTTGCTCGAGATCAACGTCGTCACCGAGCTTCATATTCTTTGTATGGATCTGTAGAATCTCAAGACGACCAGTGGGGTCGGGAATACCAATGTCAACCTCTCGATCGAAACGACCGAAGCGGCGTAATGCAGGATCGATTGAGTTGGGGCGGTTGGTGGCGGCCATAACGACAACATTGGAACGAGCCTTCATACCATCCATGAGAGTGAGGAGCTGCGAAACAACACGTCGCTCGACCTCACCGTTCGTCTTCTCTCGCTTCGGAGCAATAGAATCGATCTCGTCAATAAAGATAATAGCGGGCGAGTTCTTCTCGGCTTCCTCAAATGCCTTTCGCAAGTTGGATTCGGACTCACCGGCCATCTTCGACATGATTTCAGGACCGTTGATGAGGAAGAAGAAGGCGCCCGTTTCATTGGCAACTGCTCGGGCCATAAGTGTCTTACCGGTACCGGGAGGGCCATAGAGCAAGACACCACGCGGTGGCTTAATGCCGATAGATTTGAACAGCTGAGGATGACGCAAGGGTAGCTCGACCATCTCTCGAATTTGAGCCATCTGCTTCCGGCAGCCACCAATATCATCGTAGCCGACTTCGTTCAGGTTGTTCTCCTCCTCCTCGCGTTGGATTGGTTCGCCCTCGCAATGGATAACAGTATCTTGAGCTACAATGCCATACTCGGGAGGGTCGACCTCAACAACCTTGAACTCTACCTGTCGCATACCACCACGGACGATGAATAGATCGCCTTGACGAACGGGGCGATAGGCTTCTCGGAAATATGGGGCGAGAAAAACGTCGAAAAGCGAACCAGTTATACCCTCAACAGTATCTGCGATGGGAAGGACAGCGATCCGCTTGGCCTATTATGAAGTCAGTACCCAAATTCCCGACATCCCGACTTTTGTTGATTATCGGGACTTACATATTTGATATCGGGACACGGATGGATAGTAATCATGTCACCGTGCTTCACTCGGAGGTTGTGTCGAACAACTCGGTTGATTCGGGCACTGCCATCATCGAGATCGTCGTCGGCGAGGACAATCAGAACGGTATCCTTCCGCTTCTTGCCACGGACTAGAACTGTGTCGCCACGGAACAACTGGAGCTGCTCCATGGTGTGTTCGGAAAGTGCAATGATTGAGTTATCATCGTTGATGGCATCGGTCACCCTACGCCTTCGGGTTAGCACATTACAGCAGTCTCGTGATCAGGAACTGCCTACATCAGCTGGTTAGGCTTCTTCTTCTTCTTTAGAATAGCGGTAGATGTGTCATTTTCCTGGATGAAAGTTAGGAACACGCAATGGGAGTCACCATTAGAGAAATCGTACCTCTTTGGGTTCAGCACCAGATACATCACTATTTCTCATGTCAGCTTGCCTAGAGAGGAGATGCAATTTTCAAACATGTTGTCACTCACGCCAGGTTGACCTTCTTCTTGTGCTCAGGCTCGGACGCCATGATGTCTGGGAGGTAGGTTGGGGGGACGATGTGTGTGGGCGTGGGCGGGCGGAGAGGGAGGCTGGTAGGAGGGAGGCTGGTGGTGATGTCGGTGCAGCTGCAAGGACAAAAAACCTCGAGGCTATGGGAAATATCCACCTGNATGGGAGGATACTTGTAGACGTCTAGAGGTGTACGTGTTCTGGATGGAATGGAGGAAGGAGTAGGAGTTTGAGGTGGGAGAAGAGGTTGTGAAGATTCAGAGGCTGCGACCTCTTGTTGCGGTTGCGGTGCCAGGTGTTTGAGCAGTGAGATGACGAGACGCCGGGAGCTCGGACCAGGTGTGACCCACTCGGTAGTGTTACATGCTGGCCGCCACCTTCCAATACCTTCCATCCACCAACGCTGACACTGAGTAAGTATGTACCTACGCTGGGAGTTGATGCCAGGTTGCGCTGTAGTACCTATAGTCCGCCCTGTAGAGCGCGCTGTGCTGACAGATAAGGCTGCTTAGGGACAGCTAGACTGAATGGCCTAGGCTGCCTACCTACTTACGTAGGGTAGGTACCTACCTGTCAACCCGACTTTACCCAGCCAAAGCTGAGCCAAGGCAAGCCAGGGTCACCTTTCTTGGTACCTAGCTTGAAGGCGCCCAGGTGGTACCTTGTGCTGGCAGGCAGACAACTTCATACGCAAGCAAACTGTGATTGGACCTACCTACACTTCAATGTTAGTAGAGGAGTTTGATGGTGGTACCTCCGTACCTTGCATATGGATCATCGGGTTTAAAGACTTCAAGGTTGTATATGGAACTCAATCCTAGATTTAAATATACTACATGAACCTGTCTAATAAAACTGTTGTACCTACCTAATCTATGCCATTGCCGCCGCCGCCTGGGCAGCTTACCCCTCCCAACCTAGATACTGAACCCATAACGCTTTTCTATCTGACTGACAATGCTTGTCTCGATAGGATGAGACACTGCTTAGAAATCCACCAGACTCCCCTACAATCCCGCTCCAATATACTCTCAACAGGACCCTCCTGGTGCTCCCCTCTTGCATCATACATAAGAAACGAGACTATTGTACTGCTAAGACCCTTTATCGCGTTGACGCGCACATATGTTGAAAGACGTGCGGGTGTAACTGCAGCGATACCATCGTCGGTTTACCGATATACCAACGAGCTTAGCAATGTAAAATATTTCTTCCTAGGAATCAAAAATCGCTCCAAAGGCAGGTACACCACGAGCCTCGAGGCGGTACACGACTTGTCTAGAAGAACCCAGGCGTTAGTTTTTACCGCTCATAACAGCAACTGAGCTCATTCTAAGGGGTTTGGGTTTTGGATAAGCTTACTCTGGACAGAGTCTGGACTGGGATTAAAGTACAATATGACAGACAACACGATGGCAAAAAGCGAAGGCTGAGGCTGAGCTGGTTGAGGGTATAAGTATAGCTCAGGTTAGGGTGTTGGAGAAGCAGATGGGCCAGATGGGGAGGGGGAGGAGGAGGAGGAGGAGGAGGAGGAGGCAGGTGGGTGGTAGTAGTAATAGAGTGGGCGGTAGGTGGTGGTGGTGGTGGTAGGTGGTGGTGAGTGGTGGTGGTGGTGGTGGTGACTAATAGGTAGGAATAGAGAATATTTGGATTTTGGATTTGGCAATTTGGGATTTGGCTGATGGGAAGGTGGGACAGATGAATGAAGTAGTGTGGTGTGTACCTAGGTGGGGTGTCGGCTTCGCTTTGACTTATTGATAAGTAACATACTGTACATACCTATGCAGCATGCAGTCAGTCAGTACATGTAAGTAAGTAAGCTACAGTACAGTACCTACCTACCTACTGTACTTAATAGCAGCCCGCCCACCTGCCCGCTGCCCGCTGCCCGCTTGCCCAGACACCAGACACCAGACATCAGACATCAGACACAAGACACAAGACACAAGACACCCTCACCCCCTGGTCATTCATGTTCCAAGGATCATGGTGGCCGCTCGCCTTTCCAAGGATCCCCCAAAGGAAAGGATGATGGCGGATTGGGACTTTCCTTCTTTCGACCTCCTCCTCTCTCGTCATACTCATACCATGTACACTACCTATCTAGCCCGCAGAGTGTTTCTGACCCGATCCCTGCTGCCGCATTGGGGGCGGGAAAAAGAAACAAAAATAAAAATAAAAATAAAGAGAGAGAGATCTCACTTACTATCTAGGTACATCCTGGAACACCCACATCTACAACTACATCATCATCATCATCATCATCATCACCACTCACTATCTACAGTAGATGACACACTACAGACTACATACACACACACACACATACATACATACATACATACATACCTACATATATACATACATACATCCACACATCCACACATACATTACACACGGGAATGTGTTGGCCACGTTCGCCCATGGTAATCTAAGTGAGATGTTAGCAGCGCATTCTCGCCTGTTTTGCCATCTTGTGTTGCTGGGTAAATGAAAGTGCATGACTGGGCACACCAGATGCATGCCTTCACCAGCTAAACAACATGTCAATTTTCAAAAATATCTATTTTTTCCCTCTTTTTCTCCTGCGCTCTTTCGATCCCCTCGACGCCAATCAGGCCACAATGTCAGGGTCCTTGCCGCGGGGTACACTACGGAGCGTGCAATGCCATGACCGTGTGGGAACCGTCGTGGACACCACAGTAGTAGTGCGTATGCGGTATATGCTGTGTGTATGTGTCTGTACTGGTTGATATGTGTGTGCGTGTGCATCTATCTAGGTATCTGTCCTGTCCATGCTCATGCTCTATGCGCCGCCGTGCTGCTGCTGCTAGGTTCCAGGTATTGCGCCCGGGTTGTGTATGGTTGGGCTGCAGGCGGGTCGCCGTTGGGACGCTGCCCAGCCAAGAGCCACGAGGGGAGTCCCCCCATTAGGTATAGATGTGTCAGAAGAGGCAAGCGAATCTGACTGGTCCGAGATCGACAATACCAGAGAAGCTGATCGTCAGCTACCCTTTTCGCGGCCGGGTCTTGGCATCAGTTGAGGACACCTTGTATCTAGTGTAGTGCACCGCATTACATTACCGTGCTGAAGAGGACGAGGGAGCCTTCTCCTGTTTACGCTACGAGGGTGACGAGAAATCATGCCCAGCGGCAAATCATCGACAAGCGAGGAGGGTGGTAGCAGTCTAGTAGCAGTCTACTGGCAGTCTAGTCCCCACGTCCGAGGGAAGCAATCAATAATCGCTCGCGCATAAATTGGATGAACAGCTTTGCTCAGCCGAACTGCCGCTTACGATGTTCTTTATCTATCTATCTATCCATATGTTTAAGGTATGTATCTACTTCTCTATCTAAGTATCTACCTTTCTATCTACGGTTGGAAGACGAACGCGTGGTTCAGGATGCAACTGGTGATGATCGTGATGTCTGGGCAATCGGTCTCCGGAGCTCCGCACCGCGGGCTACCGCAACCTTGAAACGGGAAGAAGCAGGAGACCGATGTGAAGGTGGTCCAATTTCGGTGTAGGGCATGGTCGAGGATCGATGGGCTGCTGTAGCTGTCCGGCTTGCGCATCTTTTGGATGCCTGGTTGGAAGGCCACGAGGACTAGACAAGTACGACAAAATAAACCTCTCAAAAAGATGCCCCGGTTAATTGTCTCACTTTTTTTCTTTCTTATTTCCTCTCTCTCTCTCTATCACCACGGACCCATTCGGCAGCGGGGGGATTCAGCCATGCATATTCTCCATGTAAGTCGCTGCAGCAAGGAACCTTGGCCATGCATGGCAGGACGAAGGGTGGGTGGGGGAAGGGGACGACGCTGTAGGAAAGAGAGACAAGCCACACACACACAAGGAGCGCGAGATGGAAATAATTGGATAACTGGCAGAGTAAGTGGATTGGAATAGGACCAAAGCAGGTCACGCGGATCCCTAGTAATTTCAATGTCGCTCGCTTGCCCGTGATAAGTTTGGTTCACCTGTGGGTTGCGAAAAGATGAAGACAAATCAAAACTGGTTTTGGCGCATTATCGAGCGCAAAATCTCGTGTTGATGGTGATATAGGACGACGCAGATGGGCGCCAGTTGGTCGGTCCCCCATTACGTCGTTGGCTATTCGCGATGACGTCCCCGCAGTATAAAAATAAAATAAGAATCAATGCGTTGCGCCAATGGCCGCTTGGCTGCCGGGACCTTTTCAGCTGACCAACACAAGGTTAGGGAAGGCTCTTGAGCAGGCCAGGGAGGGAGAGATGTCAGGGCGGGCCAGGGTCTTAATTGCGATCATTGAAGATAGGATGTGTCGCTGCTCAGGGGTTTCAGAATATCAAAAGTGCCCACTAATCAGGTCACAGTTCATACTGCTTTTTTTCGGGAACCAATAGGTATCGCCAGGAAGCCGGAAATAGGAGTGGAATCAACCGCATGGCCACGCTCGACGATCTCAGCAGTTTGTGCCTGACAAGACGTGGCGGTCAGTCAGTCAAGGGAGGGACCAGACAAGGAGAAGATCAGATCAAACAAACAACATCCATCCTCCCAGCTGCGACTACCAGGCCAGTGGCGCCTCCCCTTACCCCGAGAGGACGGCCACCTCTCTGTTGCCTTTCTAGAAGACTGTGGTGTTGGTTTCATCGTTCCCGTACCTTGAAAGAACAGAATGCGCCGATGCCACACCTATCGGCCCAACGGCGACGCGTCCAGACGAGGCATCTACCAATGACGAAGGTTGATCCGATGTACTGATGGTTGTACTCATAGTCGTATCTCGTGACTGAACTGTCCTGTCTCATCTGTTTGCCTTGGCCGTACAACTTCCCAAGCCGAAACCCGTGATTCGACCATAACATCTTGTTGGTGTCGCCTGCTTACCCACGCGCCAGAACAAGGCAATCCTTCATTCCTCACTGTACTGGATAAATGAGATAATCGAAGCCAGTGGCCAGAGACTAGAGGCTCAAGTCTCGGTGATTTGCACTAGTAGCATATACCGTACCTATCAGAGTGTATCAGTACAAGTACAGATAGATGTAACACCGTGAGCTAAGCGAAACCTCTTACATAGTACGTCTCCCTCGCGCGCGCTTTCTTGACCGGTGCTGCAGTAACTTCCAACAACAACCCCCTAGCTCCCCACCTGGTAGGAGGAGGAGGAGGATGAGGAGGAGGCTGCGTATGTGCTAACACCAGATCCATCGCAATTCTCCCGGCGCTAAGGCAATTCTGAGCTCGGTCTCCTTTGGGCTCCAATGCTCACCAGAAATCGGAACCCAATCTTCGCCTCCCAGCCCCGCTGGCGTGGGCCTCGTGCCTTGTCCCGTCGCTGTCTCATCTTGCCATTGGCATCAAACAAGCTTGTAGCGCATACGCAATCCTATTCTGCCTCGAAAGCTCTATAGGACGTAACCACTGCCGAGCCCCCGGTGCCTGGAGCTAGCGCATAGCATCTGCATAGACCGGCCCGTCCGCTCGGGTTTGCGCCGTACCTACATCTTCGTCTTCGTACACTACGAATAGGTACTAGACCTTCCGAAGCGCCAGCCTGTTAGGTTCCATGCACCTCATTCCACTAGATCATTAATTGTCGGCCTCCATTCACTCTGTTTGTATGGTGAGGTGAGGAATATCACTAACATGTCCCTTTGTGATATGAGTCTAGCTGCTGAGTTCATACAAATGGCACGTTGCTACTGGCAGAATCAACACCAATAGATTGGTATTCATAAATTGCCAACATCAACAATTATGAATATACGGCGGTGACGCCCGAGCGCGCGCTTATTATTTCAAAAAAATCGCCTATCGGTTGCATTGAGTTCTCACATCAGCCATCCATTCTGCATGTTCTACACAGATATTCAACAGGGTACAAATTTGCAGGATATAGGTAGTCAAACTTTTGGTCAGCTATAAGTGATATGTTTTTGAACACTATTTAGTGCCCGAATCTGACAACGGTCATTTAAGGCGAGCAGCTCATAACCAAAAGAACATATCATCAAGTATCTGACACCTACTTGTTAGTTGTAACATAGTATATGAGTGGCTACCGCAGTTGGAACTGAAAAGATATTCAAGGGAGTAAGCTCATATCATCTTATCTCATCTCATATGACTTAGGCAACGAAATAAAGAACGTATACTAGTCATTATAGAGTCAGAGTTTGTGCTGCTGTGGAACGACAGGCCACAACTGTTCGTTGAATAACAAATATAAGGTTATGATATATATGAAACCCCACATACCCACGTATTTACGTGTACCAGTGAGTTTCATGGCCTTTACGGCCGGAAGGGGGAGCTTTGAGCTCACAAGCGTGAACACATCAGCCGAAATCCCGACCTGCCCTGTACTCCCGTGCCCACAACCTATCGCCGCTCTATCTCGGTTCGCCCAGGTGGTGGAAAGAGGTTTTCGTCCGGGCATCGGATGTCAGCCGTCTGAGCAGTCAGATAAGCTATGCCTGCATTTCGCGTCACCACCGGCCAATCTTCAGCCCTAGTTGTCGTCAGAGTCACCCACAACAACACAAGACAATTCTCCTCTCATCTCGCCCCAGAAGAAGATCCTCTATCAACATCACCATTACACAATCCCCGTTTGTCTGAGAGTGAGCTGTACGCTGGCACCTTTCACGCAAGCAGCAAACCGCAGCGCATAAGAAAATCGAACGAGGACTGCGACGTGAGCGCAGGCAACATCCGATGTCTAAACGGCAGCCGAAAACCGGCTCTTCATGTAACAAATTGCATCATCCGCAGAAGTGTCCCCGTTGTATTCTGGATACGTTCGATGGAAGGCGGGAGACTCAAGTTTTGCTGGCAACGCCGCGATATTGGATAGCCAGAGCATTTCGACCTGTCAGCGTTGAACAGCTAACACGGCGAAATCCAAGATATCGTCAGCCAATATATTAGCTCCTTCCGAGGAAGAGCCCGGTGACGAGGCTAATAATACTGACCGGATTAGATCTGCGGTCGCAAGCCTCGAGGTCTTCGGCGTACAGAAGAACCCAGATTAACTCCAAGTTAGCCCATCATTCCGTTCAAGGTACCAGGTGAGTGACATCAACAAAGTGATAGTTTACCGCATTCTATTCACAAGTAGAACCAGCATCATAAGCAAGCATCCTCTAGAACCCGAGTCCTCTCCAGAGACGGTCGTCTGCATATCCATGGAGATTCTATCCTCAATAGTCAGCGATTTATCACTCTAGAGCTATGACGGATGCTGCGATGACCTTTTGGTGCTCTCGGTATATTTCAACAAACATGGGTGAGTATGATGTCAAGTAAAACAGTGAGGTCATTCAAACATGCCAGATAATATCCGATATGTTCCATTACACCAGCATAACCATAGTCTTCCGCCTATGGTTGAATAATATTGTGCCACTTGACGAAGTTCTCTGCATCTTCGGATAGCCTCTACATTGCCTGGAGAAGAAGTGAAGGAAGGTCGATTTCCGTATGTGTAGCATGTACGCTCAAGAGCTGCCTATTCTCTGATGCTATTGATGCGTAATGAGTGAATCGTGTGGTAGCCTGGCTGTAGTACGACTCCGTATCACGTAGATCAAGCACTACAGCATGGGGCCACCAGAATGATATAACCCGAGCACAATCTAGAGCGGCCGTTGTATCTGACATCGGAAGTAATCACAGGCGGACGAAAATAAAGGAGATTCTCCCCGCCAAGAAGTAGAATCACTCTGAGTGAGCTCTAGGTTTTCTGAGCACCAGGTGCCCCAATGAAAGATCTATGTCTAGATAAAGTGCTACTAGGATGATGTTAGCATTTCCAGACGATCTGAACTGTTCTGTCTGTGCCCAGCAATTACGCGCAGTGAGTAGTAGGGCTATGCTGCTCGTTTGCTGATCAACCATTCGTAGGAGGTCTTCCATCAAGGCAATAGAGAGAACCAATTTCGCTTTACCTTCAAGATTTATCTAGGTCTCTAGCATCTGTTGTGTATGTACGTCTCAGACAGGCCCATATAACTCAGGGATGAGTGTCTTGCAACATCTAGGTAGTGATAAATACACATAATAAACAGGAATAAACAGGAATATAATATATTTTGGTATTAAAAATATTTAGTCCGGTGTAGTAAATATATTTAATAGAATGTATTAAACGTATTTTGAGATTATGTTTCACTCTATTTTGGGAAGATAGTGTATAAATGCTAGATTGGCATCAAGGCATGACTAGGTCGATATCAACCCCGGCCTCGAAGCTCCCAAGTAAGTGCGTAGACTGATAAAGTACACGTCCGCATCTTTCCGCCGATCGTAGGTCTTAGATCTTAGCTTGATTATCATCCTAACCAGTTCGACTATGTTTATGACGATTCCTGCAATACTGACTGTAGAGGCAGGGTCCATGGCCTGGGTTAGTTGATTCGTAAATAGACAGAAACACAAGTTGAGGAAGTGTTGCAATTGGATGTGGCTATTGATGCTGTAGAAGGTATGGGGATGATTGACATGTAGTTACCGTGAGAGGTGCTTGTACACACTATCCGTTATATCTTCCTATATACGTAACATAGAAATATATAAACCCGTATAGTCAATTCTTGTCGTTTCAGAGCTAGCCTTCCATGTAGAGTTTGAAAATGCAAAGGTCCGAGGTAGGAGAGAGATCTGAGGGTGACCGGTCTAGGATCATTTTAGATCATTTCACCGATAATGTTTTGAAGGCTTTCCCTTGTAACCCAGTCCGTCTCTTTATTAATTTCACATCTAGGTTCCTAACGCCAAATAAAATTGGGCGCAGGAGTGGATTAGACCACTGAGTGTTGCGGATCGGTGTTAAAGCACGTAACTAGTCATACCTATGACGAGCTAGTCAATATCCCCTTGACAGGGTGTGATTTCTTGTGTCGTCTGGGATATGAGATTAACAGTAAGTTTCAAGGTTCAAGTTGCGCCTCAATAATTCGGGCTCTAAAATATATAAATCATTAACTCATGTCGGAATTCGTGAAGCGTATAAGCATTATAGAAAGTACCGCACCCTCAATGCCCAAGAAAAACCACAACTCCAAGTCCTGAATCGCGGGATGCGACCTAACGTGACTAGACAGATAATAAGCTAATCAATGAATCTCTACCGCAACTACGCTCTCACACAGTTGAGATGGCGCCTCATCTAAGCCAACGAACCCATAGGGTCCCAGAGCGGGAGCACAATCGGCTCCTTCTTGAGGACGTCCCGCACCTCGCTGCTCAAGAGCCGCGGGTCGATAACAGCCTGATACACGAACTCGTCCATCCAATCGTCAGTCATGACGAACCAGCCCTTATCACCTGAGTCGACGCCCCAGGAGTTCTGCACGCGCCAACGGACCGTGTCCCCGGTCTTCTCATCGACATGGACGGCCGTGAGAACCATGGCGTGCGTCATGGCCGATTCGCCTACACGGAGTCGGCCAGCCTTGTCCATCTCGTGCGCGGAGTACATGTTGACGTTGAATCCGACGTCGTAATCGACGAGCCCGAGGTCCATGATGCCTGCGACGCGGTCGCTGAACTTGCCGACGTCGGAGCCGAAGAACACGGGCACACCGGCCTTGAGCATGCGGACGCAGGCTTGCTTAAGCACGCTCATGTCGACGTTGATGTACGTGATACCACGCCCCCCGACGATGTTGCCGAGCCGGTTAACCGTCATCAGCGATAGGGGATCGTGCCGTGGGTCGTGCACGAGAGACACCATGGCCTTGATGGCATCATTCGAAATACGGAAGCCACTCCCGGGCACGGGTGGCGGCGATGTCCCGAGAGAACTCGAGCGGCGTCTTGCGCACCGTGTGCGCCTGCCCGTTCTTGTCTAGGAAATCCCACTCGAAGACCCTGTCGCTCGCGGGCGGCGGACCCAGCGTCAGAGTGAGGATGGTGTGAATCTCATGCATCATCCTCTCTTTAACCATTCTTATTAGCGCCACCGTGCGCGCGTTGGCGAAATTTTGCCGGACAAAGTTACGTAGAACAAGCGCGTACTCGCGTAGCTTGCCGACGACGACGTAGTTTATTGTGCTGCTCGACATGGCATTCCAGCTATCTGGATACTGCAATACCCGGGGTTAGTTGTAACCGTGTTGAGCGCGGCCCATGAGAGTGGCTTGCGACCGTAGAAGATGATGTCGCCCGAAAAAGAAATTTCACATGCAAAAACCGACAAGACAGGAGGACGAGCTCGAGAATCACTCACCAGAGCCTGTGGGACGAGGCCATACTTCTCAACTAGATTGTAGACCATGTCCCACTGACCTCCATCACTGACAGGGTCGGCAAGAATGCGCTGCACTAGGCGACCATCAAGGTCCTCACCAGCCGTGTCGATAACGTTCTCGAGAAAGTAATTCGCCTTCTCCAACTTGTCCCAGAAGAACAGATACGCCTGCGACAGCTCAAACGATTCGAGGCCGTACTTCTGCATCAGCGCCACGCGGAAGACATTGGTGCTCGCGAAGAGCCAACACCGTCCGGAGGATCTCTGGTTGGTGATTGGGGCGCCCTCAAAGGGGATCCGGACGTTGAACACCTGCTGGTCCGCGATCTTGGCAGACCGCGACATGAGGGACGTCCTTGGGGTTTGCACTGCTGAGGGCAGAAAGCGCAAGTCTATTCTTTGGGTCGCCTAGCAACTCTGCTTGCCAATTCCGCGTTAACCGTATGCCCAGCCCCTCCGGGCTTCGGTCAAGCTTGCCATCAAAGGCAGCTTTCTCGTCATCGTCACCGTCATCGTCGTCGTTGTCGTTGTCGTTGACGAAGACGAAGTTGTCCCATTCGTCGCGCCGCTCAAGCTGTTGTGCGCGCAGGCGGTTAAGGAGAACCCTGTGCTGCTCAGGCGAGAGCGTTGATTGTTGAGCTCCCATGATGATGATGATGATGATGATGATGATGATGATGATGATGGTGGTGGTGGATACCGGCAGCCAGCCACTTGAAAGCTTGGGTGGTTTGGGAACAGAGGCCAACAGAATGAATGTGAGGGAAGAGTGGAGGAAACAGTAAGTATACACGACGAAGCTGAAGAAGATATGAGAGACGTCCGGTTTAAGAAGGTGCTGTTGTGCCTCATGACCGGAAGCTTATTAGATACTGGAGGTACTGATAACAGCAACAGAGGAGGGGCGGCGAGTCATGATTGGTGCAAACCAACCGTGCATCCCAAACTCAGGGCCACCCGATATCGCTGATTGGGTGAGCACTAAACACCTTGATGGACGTTCGCCTATACTCGTACTCAAATAGGAGGCATCCAACATAAACAGCGTCAGGTGGCTTCGCGAATTACCCCTCTCTGTGGTTCCATCCTAATTGCGCCATCTCCTCTACATAGTCGAGATACCGAAGTCACTAATTCAGGAAACTAAGCAGACACAAGTATCAGAAGATCAAAGCAAGTACAAGAAAACATCCATGATACCAACATTGTATTACCAACGATATACAGAGCTATCTACTTGATATGCTAGCATGAGATCGTCCCCTTTTACAGATCTTCTACCATTTAAGAAATGCCGCCCGTCCACGCCTATCGCACAGCTTCGCTAGTATTGACACGCCACAATATTTTCTCAGAGATATCCAGGATAACCTGTTTTCTGGGGTCCATACATCAGAGGCAATAAAGAGAATGTGTGTATGATTACAAGCGAGAGCCGTGCACGACCTTGACGTCAACGACAAGCTCATTGCCGTTGTCGTTAAGGACAAGAACACGGACGCTGCCACTGCCCTTGTGGAAGGCAGATGAGAGACGAGAGTACAGGCCCGATTGGTCAATAACAGGCAGACCGGTCTTAACATCGCCAGATTCAGTCATGGCAGTAACGGAGCCGCTCTGGATGTCAAGCACACGGTATTGCTTGAAGACGGGGCCAAGCATGGTCTGCACGACGACGCTGGGGGCGGGATTGGACACGAAGGATGATTCCTCGTGCAGCTGCTTGCTGAACAAGTCAACACCGAGGTAGCGGTGCTGGCCAGTCGCAGCCGAGGTCGAGATACGGATGACCTGGCAGGGGCGACCCTGGAGCATCAAGATATCACCCATACGGATGTGGTGGCAAGGAATGGTGACGGTGTTGGGAATGGCGCCATTGCTGCCGCTGGAACGAGGAGCGGCGGGCGCGGCGTGAGAGTTCTCGCGAATCACCCCAACACGGTCATCCTCAGGGTGGAAGATACGGTCGGCCATCTTGTGTAGACCGTGGCGGAAAGAGTGGTAGTGTCCTATTACACATCAAGTTAGCACGAAGCACCGCCAAAACTTGTGGTTTACTAACCGTCTTCGTCGTAATAGCCCATTCTAGACTTTTGGTAAGCGGAGCTGTGGCGAGGATACTCGACGGTTTCCTCGGTAATCTTTATGTCCTTGTGATACGAAGGAGTAGCCTTGGCAGTGTCGACGGTTTCTTCTGTAAAAGAGACCTTGTCGGCGTAGTGAGGGATGTGAGTAGGAGTATCGACGGTGGCGCCCGTTACAGCAACGTGCTCCTCGAACTGGGGTCGGTGAGTAGGGGTGTCAACGGTGGTACCAGAAACACGGATGTCCTCTCTGTAGGTGGAGGGCTGGATTCGAGCGCGGTATTCGCGTTCGATGCGGTCAATGGCAGAGTAGTGAGGCTGGTGGTGGCGGTCGACCTCAATGGAAGACTCAGTGTAGCTTGACGGATGCGTACTGGGGGCGTGAAGCTTGAGACTCTGAGTAGCTGGACTCTGCGTACTGTGGGCGTGAAGCCTGAGTGTGCTGGTGAGACTCGTGGAAGACGTTTACGTTGGTTGGTCTGTAACTGAAGAACGATAGTCAGATGGGATGTCTTCCAACGGAACTGTTTGTTTACGTGGTCCACATTTGCTGGGACCCATCTTGATCAAGCGAGATTTATGGTCCCAGCTAAAGGAAATTTGGTTGCAAGGGTGCAGAACGGGTCGAGCCAGACCATGGTGGGTGCTCGAGTGGACAGTGCGAAGACATGTCCAATGAGCACGCCACGACAATCCCGGCTGCTTACCAGGCGTTTTGCAGGCCCCTTTGCTCCCTCGCTGGCTTGTTCTTCGCGGTTCTCAATCCAATTGAGAATGTCCGCGATCGCGCGACAATTGCAACAGATGCAAGCCACTGTATGGCAGAGAAGCGATTGAGACTTGCTGGACTCACCTGTGTTCCTCGTAGTACTCCTTGTGGACACCGGGACGGCGGTAACGTTCTTCTTCACGCGTGATACGGACCTCTTCTTCACTGTAGCGCTCCTGTCGTCGCGGAGGCAGCTGGGCAGAGGCGGAGATAGAAGAGTATTGACCTTCCCGTCCGGCTTTCTCGGGTTTGGCGGGAAGTTTGATCTCAAGCTCTTCGTGGGTCTTGGTGACCTTGGTCTCAGCCTCGGGGGCTTCCTTGTAGGTGCGAGGGAAGATGCTGAAGGGCACGGGAACGCGGGCTTCAAAGTCCAGGTTGGCGACCTTAACGGCGCAAGGATCCTCTTCCCGACAACCTTTCGAACTGAACGAACGAAAGGAAGATCAAGAAGATTCCTCTTGCTCTTCTTTCTGAAATATCTGAAAGAAAAGAAGGGAGATGAAGAAGCAGCGGTGACAATCGCTCACTTCTAGACTCGATTCTTTCTGGCAGATGCGACTGAAATAGAAGAGCGGATACGGGTTGAGGGCGTGAAGGTGGTTGGGCTGGATGAAAAGATCAATTGGGAGAAAAGGAGGTGAACTGGCAAGGCGGCTATTGGCGAGCAAGAAATAGGAACGGGTGCAGCTGGGCTGGAGTGCAGGCTGGTGCAGGCGTCAAGGGAACTTGTTATGGGCAGATGGCGTGGCCGCGGGATTGCAGGGGTCGAGTGGCGCCGTCGTGTTTACGCGGGTGGGCCGGCTCTGGCGGTCTATTTATCTCGGAGCCAAAGCGGCTAGATCATCGCCCCGGTGCGGGGCCACTATTGCCAATGAGCGCGACCCCCTGAGCAGCAGCCCTGGGCGGCCATGGATCTTCTCCACTGTCTCGGCGCGCTAGCCTAGTAGTGTACTGTCTGCGTATTCCCAGCCCCCCAACCACCCACTCATTGACGCTCTCTCCAGCTGCTACTGCTACAGTACTTACGACGTTGTACTGTATCTTACTCGCGTCCCCAGAGCCAGACACGCACGACCTCAGCTTGTCTCTTTTCCACTCGGTTTGTCGGGGAAGTCTCCCTGGCTTGGTTTTCAGGACTTCCTGTACTACAGTCCTAGTACGGGTGCTAATTGATCAGTACAGTAAAAGCCACTGTGCGTTCGTTAGCAATCTGCTGACGGGTACCGGTATGCGCAAGTAAGTACAGTAGCGTACTGTAGGTGCGTCGGTAGGTAGCTCGATACACGATTAGAAACACCACCTTGATCCCTACTGTACAGTACTGTATATGTAAGATACTATGAACGGTACTGTACGTACAAAGCACACTACTGTAATTTGCGGCTTTTCATCACATCTCTGCCACTGGCCCAACCTCTCCCGATGTTCGCATCCACTGCTACCACCTACTGTACCTACGCGCTCCCATGTCGATCAGTTCTGTACAGTATACCTACCACGTATATACCTATACAGTACTACCTATCAAGGTAGGTGAATCCTAAAGTCTCATTACATATACATTACACAGTAGCAAGCAAACCTGCTACGGTAGGAGGCTGGCGCCAACGGAACGTTTCTGATTTGTCACTTGATCCAGCGTCCTGTACAGTTGCAATCGTTTCCTTCGCTGTTATAGTTACCTAAAGTAGGTACCTATAGTTGAACAACGCTTCCGACAGCGATCAATCGCTGTTTCACGCTGTGAACACAGGGTCCTCCACAAGGCGGCGATCGAACCAGAGATCTTCATTATACCTATTACAGTAGTACATACATATATAGAGGTAGATATACGCGTGGCTGGAAGTTACCCGCCCCCCGCGCATCTTCCCACCGAACGCATTGAGGTGGCTGGGGGAGATGCGGAACTGACGCAGAGCATCAGCATCCTGGCGACCTTGCTGACGCCCTGCAGCCCAGTAATGAAGCATCGCCCATGGATGCGCAACTTCGTGGTTTGCTATCATTGGGCTGTGTATCATAAGTTATGCAAGTCTGGATGTGCAACATGTACAGTATAGATAGATGTAAGCTGAATCCTGCGGTTTTGGCTGGCACTGTGCCTAAGTAGGATTCTGGTCTCCTCTCATTACACACGGACGAGTCTGTATAGTACGGTAGGCATTGGTATATAAGCAACTCTGCCGACTACTTTGAATACTTAATCCATTGACTTCAGCATAACCTCGGTTGCTCGTCAACCTTCAGCTGTTGTTTGGCCAACATCAATGGCCTCGGCCTGTCTCTAGCTCTCACCAAACGCGCTTAGGAAAATGATCCCTGCACTTGGAGCTGCCAGCTCCCCCTGATCGCCCGTTGCTATGACAACATCGACTGGAGACGCTACTGTTTGCGCCCCATTGCGGAGAAATCCTGTTTGGCAATTCACTAGATTCATTCCGTGGTTCGGGACAACGAAATGAGAGCATCACAATGCTGGATCCAAGGGACGTGACAGAGAAGCGCACATCGTTGGTACCCACCTAAAATGGATGGCTGTTAGTAGCATTCTAGTGTACTGTAGAAAATGTACTAATGATTCGTATCTGAGGGAGGACTGAGTAATAATGCCCTTTAGTGGTCGAGCCATGACTCCTACGTTGAGTACGGTAGATTCAACGAAGAACTTTAGTCAGGCTAAGTTTACATCATAACGCAATCTTGTGCTGACTTGGGTAGGTACCGTGTTCGGTTCCCATTTTCTTTCCGATCATGCTTAGTGTAGCGGTATGTAACACTCACTACAATGCCAGCAACTGCAAATAGAGAAGACGGTAATACTTGAAGTCATGGGATACCAATGAGCTCATCAATGCTCCTACGATTAATCGGCCTCATGTTCAGTTTCAAGAGAGATAAGATGTGTCTTCAATAACTGTACCATAATAAAAGGAAGCCGGCTAGTGAAGTCCAATATAATGGTCTAGAAGAGCCAACAGTACAGAGTAGGTAACCCTAAACCAATGAGGTACTTATCTGATGATTCGCATACACTCTCACTCACAGCCTCGCAACCTAAACCCAGTCATTATAAATCTTAAGGAACTAAATAGGGCTAGGCACGCGTATATATAAAGCCGGCGTAATTCATATGAATCAGATGATATAATCGATCTCATCTACTAAGGTTAGTTATAAGACCTGAGAAGAATCGCAGCCTGCTTGGGAGGGGCTCGCTTCCTCGAATGTTGAGAGCATTAGGGTCGTGGATCATAAGCGCAGCTTTGTGTGATCTCTCATACAAGATTGAATCCTGGTAGGTGGGGAATGAAGGTGAACTTTGAGCACATAAGTGTTTGCTGTGAAACTACCCAAGGGATGTTCTCATTTAGCCTTATTTACAACATCTCTACTATACTTGGGAGTGAGGGCTAAGAAGCGATATACACATAGAAATGGGATGAGAATGATGGTATGAATCACTCGGGGAATGGAAGGGGTTTGCCGGTTTGATGACGTCAGCCGGCGAGTTTGAGCTCTACCCAATCATTTATTTCTGTCTGTGATACCTTAAGTACTCTGTAGCTACAGCTGCTCCACTGATTCACCATCCCACTTCCACGAGCCTTGGCATCCAGGAACCCCACGTTCGTGCCGTCACAGGTACCGGTAGGTAGAAGACAAACAGTAACGCGGCACTATAGACGGGCAGACGAACCATTTACCTAGGCACGCAACAGCGCAGTCAACAACATGAAGCAGAGATTCTCTTCTCTCGATGTGAAGGTATGTATGAACCGCCTCCGCTTGGCAAACGAACGTGATGGAAAGTCAGACAGACACACTAACCACTAACATATGTAATGTAGGTTATTGCCCACGAGCTTTCGGCAAGCCTCGTCTCGCTGCGCCTGTCCAACATCTACGACCTGTCCTCCAAAATACTGCTTTTCAAGTTCGCCAAGCCCGACAACAAGAAACAGCTCCTCATTGACTCTGGTTTCCGCTGCCATCTGACCGAGTTCGCACGCACCACTGCTGCCGCCCCTTCCGTCTTCGTGCAGAAGCTGCGCAAGATCCTGAAGACCCGACGTCTCACTGCCGTCCAACAGATCGGAACCGACCGAATAATAGAGTTCCAGTTCAGCGATGGCCTGTACAGGATATATCTCGAGTTCTTCGCCGGTGGCAATGTCATCTTGACCGACAACGAGCTCAAGATATTGACTCTGCTGCGCAATGTGCCCGAGGGAGAGGGCCAGGAGCCACAGCGCCCGGGCCTGATATACTCATTAGAGAATAGACAGAACTACGCCGGTGTTCCACCATTGACCAAGGATCGCCTGCGGGAAGCTCTCCAGACAATTATCGACAGGAATGCCGCCTTGGTTACGGCTGCTAAAAAGATCAAAAAGAAACCAGGGGATGAGCTGAGAAAAGGACTTGCGGTGACGATAAACGAATTACCTCCCATACTATTAGACCACGCGATGAAGGTTACCGGCTTCGACTCTGCAGTCCAACCAGCAACTGTCCGGGACGATGAAGAGTTGCTGGGTCATCTCCTTCGATCACTCGAAGAAGGCCGGAAACTGGTAGAGGACGTAACTAGCTCAGATACGTGCAAGGGATATATATTCGCGAAAACGCGACCAGGAGTCCAAGAACCACTGGACGAGACACGGCGGGAACAACAGCCAAGGAAAGGCTTGTTATACGAGGATTTTCACCCTTTCTTACCCCGTCAATTTGAAGAGGACCCGGCATACACCCTCCTAAGTTTCGACAGCTTCGGTAAAACAGTAGATGAGTTCTTTTCGTCTATCGAGGGACAAAAGCTCGAGTCGCGCTTGACTGAGCGGGAGGCTGCTGCTAGACGAAAATTAGAGGCCGCCAAGGCTGATCAGGAAAAGCGGATCGAGGGTTTGCAAGCAGTTCAGACACTCAACGTCCGCAAGGCAAACGCTATAGAAGCTAATGTGGAAAGGGTTCAGGAGGCCATGGATGCCGTGAATGGATTAATAGCACAGGGTATGGACTGGGAAGATATTGGAAAGTTGATCGATAGGGAGAGACGATTAAATAATCCTGTAGCGGCTATCATTGCCCTTCCCCTGAAACTTCATGAGAACACAGTAACAGTTTTACTTGGCGAAGCAGAGGAAGACGAAGAAGACGAAGCATCCGAAACGGACTCCAATAGCGACTCCGATACCGAGTTTGGCGGAAGCGTAACTTCGAGTATGAAGAGTCATAATGGGCGGTTAGCTGTGGATATAAACCTGGGGATATCTCCATACGGTAACGCACGTGAGTATTATGGCGAGAGGAAAGTAGCTGCCGTTAAGGAGCAGAAAACGAAACAACAGTCCGAAATAGCCCTAAAAAGCGCGGGGCAGAAAATCGAGGCCGAACTAAGGAAAGGGCTCAAACAAGAGAAGCCTGTCCTACAACCTATCCGCCGTCAAATGTGGTTCGAGAAATTCATCTGGTTCTTGTCTACTGACGGTTACCTGGTGCTTGGTGGAAAGGATGCTCAGCAAAACGAGCTGCTTTACAGACGATACTTGAAAAAGGGGGACATTTATGTCCATGCTGATCTACACGGCGCTTCGAGCGTCATAATTAAGAATAATCCACATACACCTGACGCTCCGATACCCCCCTCAACACTATCGCAAGCTGGATCTCTTTCCGTCTGCTCCTCTTCTGCGTGGGATTCGAAGGCTTCAATGTCCGCCTGGTGGGTTACCGCTGACCAAGTATCGAAATCCGCGCCGACGGGGGAATTTTTGCCTACCGGATCGTTCATGGTTCGTGGAAAGAAGAATTTCTTACCAGCCTCTCAACTCATCATGGGTTTTGCCTTGATGTTTAGAGTTAGTGAGGAGAGCAAGGGGAAACACGTCAAGCATCGCCTCTATGATGCGCCTACCCGACCCGAAACGATGCCGGAAGCTCCCGCTGCATCTACTGATACCGCGCCCGCCGATACTATCGCCCCTCAAGAAAATGAGGCTCACGGAGAAAGCGATTCCGAAGAAAGTCCCGCCGAAGAGGAGGACTTCAAAGCAAGAGCAAACCCTCTCCAGTCTTTCAATAGCAATGGAGGACACAGTTACCGCCTAGACACCATAGACGAGATGGAGCCATTAGAGGAGATAACCCAATTGACTATTGCTAATGAAACCCCAGTCTCTGAGATAATTGGGCGAAATCAGTATCCGGAAGAGGATGGGCAAGCTACAGAAGATGGTAATACCGCAACAGAAGCAGACACAATCCCAGCAAGTAGCACTAGCCAAAATGCCCAGTCTAGCCGTGGCCAATCCAACCTGCCCAAAAAGAAGGAGCAGCCAAAGAGAGGACAGCGCGGCAAATCGAAGAAAATTGCCACCAAGTACAAAGACCAAGACGAGGAGGACCGTGAGGCGATTGAAGCCCTCATCGGATCATCGGCAGGAAAGCAACGTGCAGAAGCTGAGGCGAAAGCCAAAGCTGAGCGCGAGGCCGCCCTGGAAGCGGCACGCGAGCGCCGCCGTGCGCAGAAGCAGCGGCAACAGCGCGAGACGGCCGAGCACGAGGAGGTGCGCAAGGTGATGCTTGACGAGGGCATCGAGATGCTAGACCCGGACGAGGTGGCAAACCTTAGCCCGCTCGATGCCCTTGTCGGCACACCGCTGCCGGGTGACGAGATCCTCGAAGTCATCGCGCTCTGCGCCCCCTACGCGGCCCTCGGCAAGTGCAAGTACAAGGTCAAGCTGCAGCCTGGCGCGCAGAAAAAGGGCAAGGCGGTGAAAGAGATTCTGGAGGGGTGGAAGGCGGCCTCGAGTAAGAAGGGCGTGGTTGATGAGAAGAGCGCCGACAAGGAGCGTATGTGGCCCCGCGAGGTCGAGCTCTTCGGGGCTATCAAGCCCGAGGACGTCGTCAATACGATCCCGTAGAATAGGTAATAAGGTATCACATCAACAAGCGGCTCGAACTCTACCATTACACACAGAGGTGGGCTCACTCATACACCTCCATAGCAAAATACTCATTGAGTATCGAAGGGAATCAGAAAATCAAATACATTGTGACAGACGCTCTTCGCCTTTGGGTACAGGCCCAGCGGTTCACCTATAGCTATATATGTGTGGCTAGGTGAGTTTAGAAAGCGCCTAAGCCTTGCCTCCCAGACTCTACTGTCCTCTTCTCTCCGCATCAAGCACTAGGTAGAACTTACTGCTACAATTAGTCCACATGTACTTCGTACGTGACACTTATTATAGGGTCAAGAGCTACATGGTTGAGTATTTATTAGCGCTCGCTCCACAGATTAATCAATTAATCACTAAACCTCACAAAGATGTTCGTTACTATGTACACGGATTGTAAAATGGGCTTGGCAAACAAGGGCTCAGAAAAGATACTTATTTGAATTGCAGTAAGGGGGGCCATGAAGGACTTTACCCCTATCTAGCTAAGTGCGAGGGAGATCTGCAGCTTAGATATCCGAATAGCTTCGCCTTCTTTCCTAATCCGGGCGCGGTCTCGCTCTCGTATAAGTATAGGTTTTCGTATATTGTGATTACTACAGTACAGGTGAGTATACATAGTACAATGTTTTGCAGTCCCATTACTACATATATTTATAGCCTAGTCCCAAGTACGTGTTCCGCGGATCGGGTTGGATGTTATTGGTTCAAACTCGATCCCAAATGCGCGGATGCGGTTCGGGTAAAGGCGACGCTTGATACGCTTGTTGGCGCGGCCTATGTCAGGATCTCAGGTACGGGGTGGGTATAGACTTTTATGTTGTGCACGAAGGTCTAAAATCCATCGCGGGATACATAGTCATTGGCTACCTATACACATGCAGTACATGTCCTTTGCTGTCGTAACAGCCTACAGTAGCTTACTTCCCGGGTTCCTGGGTCGGCTCCAGTCATTTCTTACTGTCCTCCTTCTGGGACACCAAAAAAGGAGACGAATGACGGTGCATACAGGAACATGCAGAAGATCGGCGAGTTGATTTCCGATCGCGACATCGAGCTCTTCATCTAAAACTAATCGAGTTGTTCAAAGCTTGGTCATTTCTCTACGGATGCCCCTTCAGGGTTCTGTTCAGGACATGGTAGAGGTTCTCCTAGCTAACCTACCTAACCTTAGACTACCTTACACTGAGCTCAACCCCCACTAGCCACACAACTGAGATTCTCTGTACTGCGTAGCTCGTTCCGTGCAATTGGCTCTGGTGGAGAGCTATCGAGCGAATCGTTGTTCAGTGCGATTAGTGCATTCGCTATTAAATGTTCACCATCTCACTCTCGTGCTTGCGGTTCTCCCGCTCGACTATAGAGCTAGCGTTAGAGCTCCCCAATTGCTTGCTTATAAGACCTTCAGACCGGTAGCCCGCGCTCAAAACGGGGATGCGGCGCCCGCAACCACCTGCCGGACACCACGATTTACCGGCCCAGAAGTTGGGATCTATCTCGAAGAGCTGATTGGGTTTGTTGAAAAAAGACTAGGTAGTTACGAGGGTTCCACTATGGAGCCGAGTTTACCACGGACCAGGTATTAAACTTGAAAGGCATCGTCCCTGTAACAAGGGCTTGGAAGAATATTTATGTATGAAATAATCTGCTGTGCCGTCGAGGGAGCCATGGGCCCGGTACGGGTAGGCCTAGAACCCCCGATTAGCCGGGCGGGCGAATAATAGCTTTTTTATGTCTGAATAGCCTCGCCCGAGTCGCCAGCTTCGCCGATCTCATAACTAATTACCTGTCTCAAAAGATCAGGTAGTTCGCGGGGGTGATCTGAATCAGCACTTTGCCGCTCATATGATTACACCTAGACATGATATGCAGGAGGGTTAGGGTCTGATTCAGTCCACCGGTATCCCTACGTGTAACAATCCCCCCGGCGCTTGGGAACTGTATCCTATCGCCAATTCACCGAACACGCATCTTTCACATTTGTGCGGGGCGAAAGAAATCGAACGACGACCTACAGAGCGGAATCATCGTATTTAGATTACGTTCAATATCATTCGTTTACTTAGTTTACAGTATAGCTTTAAATAACTCAGTAGCTTTAGAAGCTTGACGACGTATTAGAGCGCAAGAATACGTCTTGAAGAGGAATTGTTGAGTGGGAAATTGGAGAGCTGATGAGAACGTGACTTCTTTAAATACGCAGTCTAAGTATAGTAAGTCTAATTTTCTAGATATATCTTAACATGAAAGGCTACCAATGACTCGTGACGTATTGCCTTGGCAGAGAGCTGTCTAAGCCAGAAGACTTGCTTTGCCTTGCTCATGTAATACGTCATGCACGACCTGGAGGACGGTATCATGGACGCTCTTGGGGGCAGCCACAAAGCCATGGTTTCCAGTCAACTTACGTCCCACGGTCAAGTCAATCTCTTTCCCATCTATGTCCGTGATCTTCCCACCGATCTCTTCAAAAAGTAGCATCGCTCCTGCGTGATCCCAGATCTTGCCAGTGCGTTCGCGGTTTTTGTAAACCCAAACAGTAACGTTTGCAAGCCCCAACCCTAAAGTTACCCAGCGCAATACCCAGGCAAGAAAGTTGCAGCCCTTGGTATTAATGCCAAGCCTGGCATGAACTGCTTCATGTGCATCATCAACACCGGAGTCTAGCATGTGGTAACACGAGACAGCACGCAAATCGGCAACTGTAGCAGACGCAGCAAGTGGTTCGATTTTTCGCACAACGACTTCACCGGATGTCTCAAAGAGTGGGCGAACATAGGTACCACGTCCCTTAACAGCAAAGGCAATAGACCCTTGGCCTGTGGGGTCGACGGTAGAGTTGCCAATGGGTCCATTGGCGTCTACGGGGAGCGTTGGACAGCCAACGACGCTGAGAACCTGCCTACCGCCTTCTAGGAGGGCCACATTAATCGCATCTAGAGAACTCAGAGTCAGTTTTCATTATTTCGAGTGTGTTCACGAGTGTCTTAAAAGCTTCTAGACACATCCTTGGCTACAATAGGAGAAGTTATACTATAAAAGTCGCCGGTAAAGAAAGAAAATCACTCGGGGGGGGTTACTCACAAGCCTCACGCTGTACGAATGTCTTGGTTCCGTCGATGGGATCGAACACCCACACTCGACCTGACTCTAGGCCCCCAGGTTGTCCAAAGCCACATCTGTCTATCATCTCGCACATCTGCTCCGGCGACTGGGGCAATTTGCATAACGTTGCCTCATCATCCTGCAGTCCAACGAGAAGTCCCCACACGCGGTTCAGGAGAGGCGGATTGTCTCGAAGGTCTGCAGCCGACTCTTCGCCGACAAAATTGTCGCCAGGGAAGGCACTTTGAATGGTGGCTGTCAGTAGGGCTTGAATTGCGAAGTCGGCGATGGTGACCGGGCTCAAGTCATCTTTCTCGACAGTGCCTTTGTCATCATCGGATAAAACCGACTGACTGATCTTTGCTGCCGCCTGGACCGCGCCAATTGCTATTTTCAGTTCTTGGGAGTATGGGCTATCCATGGCTGGGGTACCTGCAGAGTTGTTGGCTTTTTATTGCTGCGACTTGTTGCGTTTTCGGCCATCTTGTTGTCAAAAGCTCTACGATAGAGACCCCACAAACAACGACACCCGACTGCCAGCTGCCAATGATGTGAAATTCCAGTGCCCTCGTTAGTTCAACATGCAGATGTTATCGTGAATTGGAAGTGGCGAAACTAAAATTTACGTGTTAGAAGTAATAGATTTAGATAGGTATGTAAATAGAAGATAAGGCTAGATGGTAACATTGAAGCGTACCAAAGTTGGAACCTAGACTAAGTCATGGACGAGCTGGGATACGCTACTACAGTAGCTCAGCTATCAGCTGAATAAAACCTCGACCTTGAGAGTGAACGACCAATTACTCTATTTCCTCTACAACATCAATATCTAACACTCGTTTATTAAGTGCCTTTTCACCTCTGAATCAGCTCATGTTGAGCTTCGGGAGTTTAACTCATACAGTAATTAACAAGTAGAGTTTATGCCGCTCTGAACCTTGCGTTTTCAATATTGCCATGACGCCTGCAGGCAGCGACCCGCAACTTGAGCTCACAACTGCTCAAGCCGATGTGGTGCAGAAGGCGGTACGATACTGGCCACACTACAAGCTCGTCTCCTCGGAACTTGTCGGAGATCTGCTATCGACTGTCCAGGTTGTAGAGGAAGAGTATGAGTTCGATTGGGGTAAATTCGCTAAATACACTTTCAGACTGGCTGTCATCTGCTTGGCCGTCGCCCGGGAAGTTGATAAGCGCAAGAACCTTCACATTCTCCATAACATAGAGCTGTTTCTGGCTGTTGTTTACGGACTCTCTGCGGTGCTGGTACAGTCAAATTTTATATGGTCCTGCAGCATGGTCGCTCTTGGCATCTGGCTTGGTTCGTGAACTTCCTATAGTGGCGGTACATATTACATCGGCATGAATTATCCGCTTCGGTTCGTCCTCTTCGGCGCGGGGCGCATCGCAGTTTCTGGTCTTATGTTTGATCAGTCACTCACAACTAAGCTTTGGTCGACGACACGTATTTGGTGAATGCTCTACTTGTTCATAGCGCCGTGGATGCTCTCACTGTTCGGTAATAATAAGGTGCGTGGGGATAATCTTGTTGCCCATAGTGGACTGGCCAAAATGGCCTTCTGGTCTATTGGATTCTTGTGTGCTGCGGCTATAGCCGTCTAACATTGTCAAGGCCCGTATAGTATAGAAACGAATCTATTCGCGTATAGTGCTAAAATTACAACTATATACGCAATCTATAAA
>NQIM01000432.1:0-35592 GCA_003426235.1 Xylaria polymorpha | reverse complement strand
GAACCACGTAACCGTAGACTGTAACCACGTAACCGTAACCATAACCGTAACCACATAAACCGTAGACCGTAACCTTGTCGTAGTAGGAAAAAAAAAAAAAGTACAATTGGATAAATGAATATTTCTTTTGTAGTATATTAGACTTACTTGTGACCGTTTTGTTACCGTGATCGTTTTTAAATTTGGAGATCGTTTTGAAGTGGAGATCGTTTTGACGGTATGATCGTCAAGAGAATATCATATAGCGGAGACCATTTTCAAAATCCGTGACCGTCTCGGTGATCGTCTCCAATAACCCCCCCCTTGCGCTAATGTACCTACCTAATGTATCATGCCATTAACATTTGCAACCTGCAACGCGTTAAACCAAACAGCGCTGCGCGTTTCTGCCAGCAACCTTGAATCCCGGCACTTTGCGATGCGCTTAGACGTACTTCTCTCCGTCGCCTCTGCTTCACTTTCCATGACCAAGTTCGCTTTAAGATTACCTACCTTAATACGAACAATTGATACTTAGCACTTTTGGTGTGTTGCACTTCCTGTCCCGTCGCTGCGAGATTGCCGCAAGGGGACGTTGTCGGGCGTGAATGTTGCTAATCCGCAGTGGCACAGATATACCCATCCACCTCTTCTGCGCCGCTCTCTTTTCGGATGCCGAGTTTTAATATAATGTCTCAGTCGCACCGGTAACAACATGGATGCAATGGAAGATATGCGAGACGAGCCCGACAGCCTTCCGAGGGACGAAGACATTGAGCACGATGTTGGCGCTAAGGGCGCTGAGGACGCTGCAGAAACCGAGGGACATGGACAGCGTGCGCCGAGCTTTGTCGCCGTGGCCGAGGGCAGCACACGCGATGTTGCAACAAAGGAAACTCCTGGCACGGCTGATTCAAAGACGGCTCTGGATATGGATGACTTAGCGCTTGAATCCGATCTTGCGCAGGACGCTCCCGAAGATCCGGAACCGCGCGAAAATGGGCTGCATGCTGAACATCACGAGCAGGAAGATAATAACATGATAATCTCCAGCCTGCCACGGCGGCTCCACGACTTTGAAGTCGTCCTCAGTGCCCCATCCGATCCCGATGCGTACCTGCGCATCTCTCGGAATCGGACGGTCCTGCGGATTTTGGAAGATATTGAAAGCGGCGACGAGACTTTCTACAAAGTTGAGTTTGGAGATGGTCGCATAAAATATGTAAGTGTGAAAATCCGATGGCACTTCGACCTTTGCAGTGTTGGCATCGGGTATCTGAATTTATACAATCATATACGTGCCTGCCAATATCAATTGCCACAACTGCGTACACACCTCCCTCCGGCAGCGAGGGTTTCTTCTGTTTCCTCATTATCAATGCTCTCTCAGACCCTTCACCTCTACCTCCACCTCCACCTCCATCTCTCACTTCACACACACACACACACTCTCTCTCTCTTTCTCTCTCTCTCTCTCCTATTTATCCACGTCCAACGCATTCGATTTGCAAATCATCCAGAAATAAATTTATCTTTTCTTAGCTGCATCGCGGCTTATCTGCACCTTCCTTAGCAGAGTACCTGCTCCCTACTTCAAGTCCCATTACCTTCACCGTGAACACAACACACAACCCTCTACTCTGGCGGCTTTCATCTCACCACTTCGCATCTTGATTTTACAACCGCCCTTCTGCGATTTACCTTCTCTGTCAATGCCCCCCCCCAGACAATTTGCGGACTACATCTTGAATAGGCGGCTAGAGGCAACATGGTATGTTATACGTTGTACTCATGCACAAACATCACCATATGACATCTGAGCGTTGCACGTATCATCCATCAAGGACATCTTGCCCTCGCCGCTGTTCTGCTTGCATCATTTTTCCTAGTCTGTTCGGTTTAAAGCCCAGCCACTACTTCCCTAGCTATGACCAGGACTGCTTGACAACCCTGTGTCAGGCGTGTACCATAAACATTCTCATTAGTCTCATTCTCATATATTTGCGGCCTCAACAACTAATTGTACGTTTTTGATCCAGGCTGCCTACAACCACGTCATTCAATACAAGGGTGGCCGAGCAGTCATTCAGGCTTACGAGTCAACGTTTGGTCCCGATGCTGGCGCCATGGCAAGGAATCCAACCAAACGGCCTCGCTCGGGCGATGAGTATGAAGAATCTGGTTCAGACTACGGCCAACATCCGAAGCGTTACAGGCGTCATAGATCTCGACCTCGCCCTATTCGCAGGAGCGAACGCCAAGCGTCCCGCCAGGCATCAGCTGATGTGAGTTTTGAGTATGAGTCCGATGACCTAAGATCTCAACAGTTTGACCATGATGACGGTGAATCGGAAGAAATGGAACATATCACAACAAGAAGCCAACCTTCAGTTGCCTCATTCTATACGAAACGCCAAACGAGATCCCGGAACTCGCCTGGTCGGAATCACAAGCTTGTCGCCGGCTCCGAGGATGAGTTGGCGCAGGACCACATCCCCGACGATGACAGTGATGACTTTAATGTTTTCGTTCGGTCTGATATCGCACCCCAGCCGCGAAACTCGAGGAGGAAGAAATTTAAGACAAGAGCCAAGAGAATCGCTAGACGGGATGACAGCGACTCAGGCATCGAATTTGAACCAATTCGTCGCTCAGGCAGGTCCACTAAGCACTTGAGGAGCATGAAAGATCCAGAAATGGATGAGTATGATGCAGCTGAGGAAAAGCAGACCAGTGCACCAAAGCATATCGCTATTAAGGAGGTATTTCAGCAATTGAACCTGAATCCTCGTTTTCAAAATTTTCACTCGGACATATGCGAGTCTTGTGCTGAGCCTAGAGGGGCTAAGAACCCTCTTGTACACTGCCAAGGCTGTTCTTTTTCCTACCACAAGACATGTATTGGCGTCAGAGCGGTACGAGAACACCGAGTTACCAAGATTGGTCATGATGACTTCGTTCTACAGTGCAAATTTTGCATTCAAGGCTACAGGAAGAAAGATGCAAGGGCGCCGAATCACACAATGTGCCAAGTTTGCAAAATGCCGGGGCTCTCTTGTGACGAATTTTCTACTAAAAAGACTCCAAAGCAAGAGGAGAAAGCACGAACAGATAACGGAGGAGAGGACCCCATCACCAAAGTAGACCCTCAGTTGGTTAATAATGCTGACAATGTTCTTTTTCGATGCACCAACTGCAAGAGCGGCTACCATTTCAACCATCTTCCAGCTATTACAGCGGAGATAGTGGATGATCACGATCTCAAAGATAACCGTCTGGAGGAATACTCGATGGCCGGGTGGAGTTGCAAGCATTGTCTTGACACCCACCAGAAGGTGCATTCTTTAGTCGCCTGGCGACCGCTTGACCAAACTGGATACCTCCCAGGACAGACCCACCAAGACTACAATGAAGACGATATCGAATATCTTGTCAGATGGACAGGGCGTTCGCACTTTCATGACACGTGGATGCCAGGAGCTTGGATTTTTGGGATTGCTCCAGGCCCCATGCGACATGCATTCCACAAACGCGATTCTTCAACTTATCCCAAGATGGATAAAGCCACTGCTATTGATGAAGAGTGGTTGTTAGCGGACGTTCTTCTCAATGTGAAATATCGCACTCGAGTGAATACTTCAAGTAAAGCTGAAGACCTGGAACGGATCGATGACATTACTTCTGTCTTTGTCAAGTTTCAAGGTTTGAGCTATGAAGAGGTTGTATGGGATGAGCCTCCTCTACGAGACTCAGGTGCACCATGGGAAGCCTTCATTGCAGCATATGACGAATACCTCAACGGCAAGTACTTCGTCGCAGTACCTGATCATAAGATGCGTGAACGCATTGGCTTCTACAGATCTCTCGACTTTGGAAAGGAATGTGAACTAAAGAGCCAGCCGGCTCAAATGAAAAAAGGAAAGTTGATGGAATACCAAATGGAAGGGGTCAACTTTCTGCTATACAATTTCCACCAGCAGCAAAATGTGATCCTTGCGGATGAAATGGGATTAGGCAAAACAATTCAGATCGTTGCATTTATCTCTGCCCTCACCCATTCTAAGCCGGGTTGCTGGCCTTTCCTGGTGGTGGTTCCAAACTCTACATGCCCCAATTGGCGCCGAGAGTTAAAGCAATGGGCACCTGATTTAAGAGTTGTTACTTACCATGGTGGCAGAGTCGCCCAGGATCTTGCTTACAGACATGAGCTCTATCCCGATGGTACGAAATGCATGAAGGCTCACGTAGTCATCATGTCCTATGAAGCTGCTGCCAATGTCAAGAGTGTCTTCACTGGGGTAAAGTGGGTTGGTTTGATAGTCGACGAGGGGCAGAGGTTGAAGAATGAAGAAACTATGCTCTATAAATCGCTTCGGGATATGAAGATTCCCTGCCGAATCCTCATTACAGGTAAGAGGGGGGGAGATGATCTGCCTTGCATGTCCCTCGCCGTTGGCTAACAAACCATTTAGGTACACCTCTGCAAAACAACAAGCGAGAGCTTTTTAACCTCCTACAATTCATCGATCAGAAGAGAAACGCCGAGGAACTAGATACAAAATATGCCGAGTTGACCAAAGATAATCTTCCGGAGTTGCATGGCCTTATTCGGCCATATTTCCTGCGACGGACCAAGGCTCAGGTTTTAAAGTTCCTTCCTCCGATGGCACAGATTATTTTACCAGTCACCATGACCGTCGTCCAGGAGAAATTGTCGAAGTCCATCATGGCAAGAAATCCTGAGCTCATTAGAGCCATAATCTCGAAATCAAGGCTCAAAGCTGGGGAGCGGAAAAGCATGAGCAACATCTTCTCTGATCTGCGGCAGTTGTTATGCCATCCGTTTTGCTTCAACAGCGAAATTGAAGACAAAACAGTGGACATGGCCCAAATGCATCGGAATCTCGTCGAGGCGTCGCCAAAACTCGTACTGTTTGATCTTATGCTCCCGAAGCTAAAGGAAAGGGGTCATCGTGTTCTGATCTTCAGCCAATACCTTCACTCCCTTACAATCCTTGAGGACTTCTTGACTGGCTTGGGCATGTCCCACGCGCGAATAGACGGGAGTTTGTCAGCGCTAGAGAAGCAAAAACGTATTGATGCTTTTAATGCCCCTGACTCTCCTCTTTTTGCTATGCTTCTCTCCACTCGTGCAGGAGGCGTTGGAATCAACCTTGCTACCGCCGATACAGTAATCATATACGACCCTGATTTCAACCCGCACCAAGATATTCAGGCGTTATCGCGCGCGCATCGCATCGGACAGAAACGCAAAGTATTGTGCTTTCAACTGATGACAAAGAATACAGTAGAAGAAAAAATCATGCAAATGGGCCGAAAGAAGATGGCGCTTGATCATGCTCTCATCGAGAGTATGGACGCAAAAGAAGAGGCTAGTGAAGATCTGGAATCCATTCTAAAGCACGGAGCTGCCGCGCTGTTCAGCGATGAATCCAAAGACAAAATTACTTATGACCACGCATCTGTTGATAAGCTCCTTGACCGAAGCCAAATCGAGAACACTGACAATGGGGGTGATGACTCCGCCGAAACGCAATTTTCCTTTGCGCGAATCTGGGAGAACGATAAAGGTGATCTCGCCGACGACGCAGGAAATGTAGTGCAAGAGGTAAGCCCGCAGGCAAGCACAAGTATATGGGAGAATATCCTCAAAGAGCGAGAGGCAGAACACGAGCGTGAGCGTGTTGCGAATCAACGGGTCTATGGTCGGGGTGCTAGGCGACGGGGCGCGCACGGCATTGACTATAAGACCAACCGCGTAGGTTTCATTGAAGGTGTTGATGACTCCGTATTGACATTAGGACAGCCCAGAGAAGACAGTCCCGGCTCCGAAGTTGACGTGGATGGTGATGAGTTGTATATCGACCAGAACGAGATGGAGGACGATGACAGTGATGACTATAGAGAGGCAGGCGAGGCGTCCGTAGGTCTGGGAAAAGCAAAGGCACCCAAAGGTAAAACCCCAACCAAAGGAATCCCGAAGATCCCGAAGAAAGAGGCTAAAATGAACTGCCCGTCAAGGGACTCAAGGAGTGGCAAACGACATGCCGCAGCCTCCACCCCCAACTCCAAACCCCCGGCAGCTCTACGGAGCCCAAACAAAAAGGCGCGACCCCCGAAGAACGACGCCGCCGTCTCAATGCCGATTCTACCGTCGACTGTTCTGTCACGGCCTCAGGCATTTCTATCTCCCCAACCCCCCCCTCAATCCCCTCTTCGGCCCCCCTCTTCCGCAATCACAGTTCCTAACAGCGCCTACTCAGCGCATTGTAAACAGTAACGCACACAATCCACACTCTATCCCTAGCCGACCACAATCGCTAACTACAACTTCTAATTCAATTAAACCCATCATCCCTCCCAATATCGGCCAGCCGACCACTTATTTTCAGCAGGCCACAATGCCGAGCCGTCGTCAGGTGTCCGCAGTCCAACCCCCCGCAGTGCAACTCCCCAATGGCGATATTGCTCCTACTGGCTGCATTGGAGGGGGAACGCCTTGTGCTCTCTGCAGTCGTCGACACGTTACAACCATCCCCTGTGTCGATCTAAATTCCGAGCTCTCATTACGGCTAGCGCTTGATAGGCTGAGGGCTGGCGGTGACGGCCCGGCAATACGCGCTGCCCGCGACTTCTTTGCCCAAAGGCTTCTGATTGTGGCAAGCCATTGGGAAATCAGAAAATGAGCTACGATGGCTTCTATATTAGCAACAAAACAATCAAGACATGGCACATTATTCCGCTAGCAGTCTAGGTCGGAGAACGTATTTTTCAGTATTCTATCTCGACTAAGGGCAGGCGAATCGTGCTCATTAAACTGGAAGGCGTACCAAGATGTAGAGCTAGTTCAGAGCTACAGTGCACGATGAGAGATAGGAAAGGACAATAGCCTCGTAGATATTACAACAAACAAAAGGGATACACATCCTGAGCGTGTCTCGTGTATTTCTGCTTGTGTATATGTGTGTGCAACTGGCGGTTTATAGGCCGTTTGTCACGTGGGAAACACAGGACAAAAAAGCTGCGGGTAACCGTTCTGACGCATCTAACCTTATTTGAGGATTATCTACAAACGGTCGTGATAGCCACTACCTGACCATGACCCAAAAAAGCAAGGAATGATTTGCTTGCCTTGCTTGCCTACACAGCTTGTCTCGCCCGTTGATCGAAACCCACTGGGTCTAATTGCTGCTGGTGCCTGGCTGAGTACATACATCTACTGACAATCCTCCCCTCCTCCCCTCCTCCCCTGGCCCGTAACTCTATTGGCGGGCCAGGGCTTGTCATTTTTGGTCTCTTCTGTTTCTACCCTTCTTTTCCCTCTGCCAGCACACTCGATCCAGTCACGAAGCACATAACGGTGTCATCTTCCCAAGGTGTCGTTGGGCTTCTCTCCTTCCTCCCCGGCCAGCTACTCTGCCTTCGTGACAATAGGCTGTTGTCGCCGATGGTTTAGGCTCACGTGTCCCATCGTCCGTTTGCTGCCTGGGTTCACCTCTGATTATTGGATTTAATTGATTGGTGAAGGGGGGTTAGGAAATAGTACCTGACTGACGTACCTCTCAGAGACGTACCTCGCCTTGCCTACCGCTCATTCAACATGGATATTCCCCTACTCACTACCGCATCTACCTCACCCACTACCTCTGGCCTAGCTATCAACTCACCCTCCAATCTGTCTTACTCGTCTGGGCCGTCTCGCACATCCACACGAAGCACTTCCCCGGATTCTGCGTCGTCTGGCGCGCTCTCTCGTCATTTCTCTCCTCTCGTCGACTTGGGCGTGACGACCACCAACATAGAGCGCACTTCCAATACACTCCTCGACCCAAACAGCAACAGCAACATGGACAAGAACTCATTCCAATCCGTCAATGACCGCCGTAATAAGCTCGCGAGTGAACGACTGACGGGAAATCAATTCCAACATGCCCCCCCCCCAACAGCAGCAACAGCAGCAACAGCCACAGCCACATCACCAACATCTAGCATCGCCACAGACTCAAGGTGCCCGACCTAGCGCACCAGCGCCGCCTAGTCACCATCGCAACCTCGCTTCAGCCAACTGGAGGGCCCACACAGCCGAAGATGTCATCTTTTCCCAGCCTCCTCGTATCATGTACAATCCCTTCGATGTCACCCCTACTCACCATTTACAGCATCCATCTGCTCGCCCCACGTCGTTCCCCAACGCTCGCATGGACCAGTATCAGAATCTCCAGACTAATGCTAGCGTGATCTCATATCCGAACCTCGGACCGACATCCGATGTCCAGCTGGATAGCAGCTTTGCCTACTGCTACGATCGTGGCAACGGCCAATACACCCGGCTTATTCCAGCTGATATGCTGCCACCGCTCCAGAACATTCCCGCTTTACAACAGAGTTGTATTGGCATGGTGGTGGTGCCCCAGCCCCGTGGTTTACCTCCAAACGGATATTCCAGCAACACCGAGCCTGTTGCCCTGCGAGTACGTAAAGGTTTTCTTCGACAATTACATTCATGTCTAAACCGTTTCGCGTCCCATCTCTTACTACTAAAACATTTCCTAAATAGAGTGCCCCTTCGACGCCTACTTCGTCGACGGATACAATCCAGGTAAGCTACATGGTCGATCATGCATCACATCGTAGCTCCCGGGCACCCACCCACAGTATATTTCATGTAGGAGTTTGTATTGTATTTCCCATTGTTCAAGTGCCTCATTCTTGACACTGAATCAAGGAAAAGCTACAAATAAAGCACTACCGAATCCAGCCGTGCCTGTTGGCATTTGCTTGCAGCTGTGCGCTCGCCTGATCAATTAAGCATACTGAAATTACTTAGCTAACTTCGACCTTGTCCAGTCACGAATCGACAACATCGTCGCTGCTACTCCCCCAACGCCAGTCCACCTTCCCGGCCATGCTGGAGGCGGGCCCTCTTCGTCACATAACGCTCCCCCCGGTCACCGACGAGTGAAAGTTTACTGCGATAAATGGGTACATGAGGGGGTTTGTGCGTTCACTCAACAAGGCTGCAAGTACAAGCATGAAATGCCAACGGACAAGGTTACGCAACACACACTTGGTCTCTTCCACGGCTATCCGCAGTGGTGGAAGAAACACCAGGCAGACCTAGCGAGGCAACGAGAGGCCCCGCCGTCCGAGGCTCTCAAGGATTGTAGTCAGGGCAACGATGCAAGATCGAATAACGAACGGTATATTGGTCGCATCAATACCTCGGCGCCTGGAAATGGAGGGACCCGTGGTGGAGGTTTGGGCTTGGCCCCTGATGCGGGCGGACAACTTGCGTGGCGACATAGTGGTGAATACAGCGGCGATACTCAAATCCTGGGAACTACCTCCGCTATAGGACGGACATCAACATCTCGAGGCATATGCGGTAGTGCGAGAAATCCTATGGGTATGTGCACGAACACACCTTTGCTATGGGAAATTCGCCATTGAAACCTAGATTAACTAAGAAAATACGCTGACTCTTCTGATTAAGCCACACGCACACCCGATAACAACCTATCGCCCTGCCCAGCTTCGTATGGATCTCCTTTCGGCCCCATCGCTCCCCCGGTGCGCAATAATGCTATAGCAGGTATTTCAGGCGAAGGCGTGCGCAGCCCATCAGGGGCACAACTGAGCATGGAATCACGTGGTATGACCCAAGGTACGCGACGGAGCTCTCCAGCTGGTCCCAGCATTCCCACTTCTTCCATGCTACCGACCAGCAACCCCTATGCATCTCTGGATAGCCTCGAGGATTGCGGCGATCAGAATACAAGCGAGGGGACCGCATATACCGAAGCTCCGCGCCTTGGTGGTGCACGCTTGTCGTAGAGGAAGTCAGCACCGACATAAAACATTCATATGACGAGTACGAGAAGACGTTCCACACTTGGAAATTGACGGGGTTGTTCAGCTACGGGGCTGAAGATATGAGTATCGACGGCCGCCTCGCAGCTGTTTGGATACCTACCTTGCTTTTCACATCCGTCCTGTCCGGACACCTGCTCCTCTATTTCAGTATTGCCGCCGCACGAATACAACTCCGCCTTCATTTCTAGGCGAAGCCGAATTTCTCCTTGCTTGGATTATCTGGCTTACACACACACACACACATACACAACAAAACCGCAAACCACATCAACGTACATATTGATATCGTCAACGATGGCTCAGACCAAGGCGTACATTATATGGGTTTGCAACCCAACCGGGGTCTAATTTCGACGCGAAATGGCCTCTAGGAACTTGGAACGTAGGTGTAGCACAGCCGCTTTCACATCACACACCCCGCAACGTACGTCACGGCAAAGCTACCAGGAAGCGCGTATGAATCATAAACACAAGACTAAAAAGGATCGGATTTGGATGGTATGAGATCCGGATGTATTATAGAGGACAAAAGGCGACTATTCGATGGCCGCCTGCCTGGGCATCGAAATTCTTGGGCTGGGCTGGGCTAGTGGGGGGGGGGGGCTTCTTGCATTACATGGGGGGGGGGGGATATGAGGAACTATGTAATGTATTTACGCATGAGGAATGATTAAATGAGAGACGGTCGTTGAGTTTCGCCTGGATTATGTTACATACCTGCGTAAGTAGGTAAGGTAAGTACTTAAGTATACATGTATACTTGGAACTTGTTGTAGATTAACGTCAGATGTCCCACAAGATGTCTTACCTACACGTAGGAACTATCCAGCAAAGTGAAATGCTATGTCTATCAGTAGAGGTTTGGGTATCTGAAAATGGCGTCCCTCATACCACCGCAGTAAGTCAGCAGGGGCCTTTGTATACTACGATTGTTCGATAATAATGGTGCGCATCATGACATCAGGCCACTTGATCGAATTACCTATTCCGGGCTAAGGCGATGCTGTGGTTGGTGGGCGGTCAACCAGGGAAGGGGGGCTGGTGATCTACGCCCGCGTAGTGGTTAGTGGTTATTTGTAGCCCACCAACGCCTGCCGCCATCTCCACTTACATAGCTCCAAGATCCTGATAGTACCTATACTGTATAAAGTACTTAGGTATTTACTTAGGTATATATGATATAATAGGTATGTCCTAGACTTCGACCTCACCACCCAGTTTTACTCTGCCCCGGTTGTTAGTTTCTTAGAATATCTGTTGTTTCACGTTGTTTCATTTCTTTTAGGAGGGATAAATGGTCCGTATCCACATAGGAGAATCCGATTGATATCATAGGTGGTAGATACTAACTAGGAGATATATTGCGAACTGTGCTCTGCGCAGTGCTGTTAAACATCTGATGTCCGCATCTAACTTCTAAATGGCAGGGAAAAAAATCTGCGGAATTACTTGTATAGCGTATAAAATCTCCCGAACCAAGTTACATCGCTCCCCTGACATGATGAAGCTCCGTATGGGCCTTTGCAATACGATACGGAACATTCATCATCCAAGGGGTTACCAACTCTTCACAGCTGCGTATTACCTATAGGAAAGGATTTAAATTCTACAGCCTAATGAAACCTAAGCATCTGACCTGTACTGATCAAAATGGGACTCCCTCTTTGACTTAACCGGCCGTTCTCGCGCACTGGCTATGTCTGTTCTGGTCGCGTGTTCAAGACCTTGGACGCTTAGCCAAAGTAAGTTTAAGTTGTGGGGTTGAAAGGGTGAAATGCTCTGTCATTCCTTCTTCGTAAGCTACCAGGCTCTCGACGGGGGTTGACCGAATGTCATAGTCCGCAATGATCCGTGACACAGTCGCCCGGATATTGAGCAAGGCTAGGGGTCGGCCAACACAGCCGTGAGGGCCGGTTGAAAATGGGGCGAAACCTGATCCGTCGCGTATCAGTTCAGGCTGAGAATACCACCTCTCTGGGATGAATTCGTTTGGTGAAGAATAGGCTTCCGAGCCTAAGATTGCTCGTTAGTTATCATTGGTTACAATAGGATCGGAGATGAGTAGATTACATACTTCTACCAATCACATACTGAGGGCAGATCACTGTAGTGTTGCCAGGAATGAATGTGCCATCAATATGGAGACCTTCCGGTGGTGTAAGTCGTGGAAGACTTGTTGGAACTGGCGGGAAAAGACGTAATGTTTCATTTATCACACCATTCAGGTGTTTTAGGTTTGATAAATCGCTATAGTTATAGTCCCCAGTCTCAGTTCGCGGTAAAGGATCTATCTCGGCACGCAACAGTCCGACGTGATGAGGATATTGCGCTAGATATCGAAAAACCGTGGCTAAAGTGGTAGCCGTAGTGTCGCTACCTCTCACTGTTATTAAATACTCAACCATAAGCTAGCGTATCTGAACCACTCACCTTCCAGCAACAACAATGAGTTGTGCATCACCCTCAAGTAGAGCACGATCGAGCCCGGTAGGGTTCTGGCCATTTAGAGGCTTCAAAAGGCCGCCCATAATGTCCGTTATTTCTACTTTTTCCTTGAACCCATGTTAGTCGGGAGTTAAGAAGGTTAGGGGTTCCTGTCGTTCACTAACTTGTATACGCTTGTCGAGTTGTGAGGTGCAGTATCCAATGAATCCCCACCAATCCTTAGTTGCCCCAGGAATGGCAACCAGAAGGCGGAACAGCCATACGGGAAGCTTGAAGCTAAGCGGAGTAAGCCCTGTATTGAGGAGCTTGATGGCGTGGTGTTCTTGGTTGGTTTTGAGCATGTCAAATGAATGTCCAAAAGCAAGGTCGCCCATGACGTCGAAATTGTAGAGACTAAACCATTTGGCAATGTCTATCGGGAGACCATCTGAGTCTTCGATTGCCTTAACCAAGAGCGCGCGATACCGAACCATACGCTCCTCATAGTCACGGAGATGTTTATCTCCGAAGACTGCGCTCCAGAGACGACGTCTCTTGCTATGTGAAGCATCGTCGCGCGTGGTGTGCAATGATACCATCGGCTGTGTCAAGTCGTACCAATCGCTTTTACGGCATTTCGAACCTAGGCCGTAGATAATCTGAACAGCTCCAGGATGCGCAATTGACAAGTCATTCGAGCCATATCGTATGACATTGCCATGTTTCTGATGCAATTTTAGAAGCTGCCGGTACGCATCTCTCCCTGTGAGGTGAGTAGCAAACCAGGCGCTGGAAACTCTGGAACCAAGTGGACCGGGAAACTTGTTGAGAGGATGGAAAAAGACGCGGAAAATACATAAACTGGAATATAGACCACTGAAATAAAGCGGCTGCTAGAGCCAATGTTCTCAGAGCGGCAACCTGACTAGAAAATTGGAAGAGGCGAGACTGAACAACGGTAGATATAGCAAACGCTACGATAGCAGCCAGGAGATATCGGGGGCCGTGCATATGATGCTCGCCGACCATGAAAAATGCAAGATGGGATGTGACACCAGCTACCGAAGCAGCTACGAGCATGAGGTTATCCATAATAATCTGTCAGGCTGGAGAAGTTGTGGGGAGAAACAGCCGAGATAATGTGCTCAGGTTGGTCCGTTATTCCCTAGACTCGGTCGGGTCGGTGTCACAGTATATAAGGCATCGATCGCCTTTATGAATTGGACAATGGATGATCGCATGCTGAGTTCTTTGACAGTTATTAAGGAGGCGGGCTTTGTACGTGACTCGAGAAAACGCAACTGAAGACCAGCGAGGCTACGAAGAGTTAAAATGTTAAAAATAACGATGATTTAGTGTTTACGAAGCCTAGGCTCCCACTGTACAATACGGTATTGCTACGCCATGTTCCATCCGAGAGCCAGTTACATTATCGCATTCTTCTAGATCTGTACACCAAGAGGCGGCGAGCTGGGCTTCTGGTTGGTAGCTGTGAGCTTCCTAGTAAAGTCGGTGTGCATATACAGTACAGTAGGTCTACGGAATCTCCCAATCGGTGTATTGACCGAAGATATTCTCGTGGGTGAATGAGTCCTGCATGAGATATGTAAGCTACTAATAGTAGGGCGTATTCGATACGACTTGTCGCTAATCTTGAACGTGCTTGGCTATCCAATCTGCATTGAGGCTGCATGTGGCGCACTCTACTAGCCAACCACCGAGTTATCCTCGACAAAGAAGGATGCTTCAGCTGCACATTATCTTAGCCACAATGCTCGATTTTCTTATAGGCTCGGACTAATTATGGCTTGCATTCGGTTGGAACCCTAATTCAATTGCTTAGGTAGACAAGCCTGTCCGTATCGGGTAACTAGGTGATTTCTCATGAGATTGGATACCGTGGACATAAGTTGGCCCTATCAGCTCATATCCGTTCTTGTGAGGCGTTACTCGAGCGACGAATGGCATCTTCCCCCCTTGGAAAAGGGAGATATGGTCGCCAATAGCGCTCTGGCTGGGTACAATGACTAGATAACCTTGCCCTGTCCTTGCTAAGCGCCGATAGAGTGTCCTTTCGGTAGCAGTCGAATAAACTCTGTCGACGCCACCGTGAATGGCAGAGATCAACCCCGTGGCAGCGACAATCGATTTATAGACCTGGCTGTCTGCATTAAATCGTGTTAGAAAGTTCACAGTTTTAGGTCCACGAAGCAGCTTGCGCCACTTCCTGAAACCAGTCAAGGCTGCGTCGGGACCATCTATGTTTCCAGCGCACAAAGTCATGGCGAATACGGTCTCCAGGTCTTCGCCGGTCGGGTACCTTGAGTACTTTCGAGAGAACGCAAGCTTCTCCCACCTCACAAGCGCATCGAGGTACGTTCCTACGCCACCGAGGACGCTCTTAAAGAAGCCCGTAAATGCGCCAATCGAAGAGTACATGATACTGATGTCAACCTGGTCCATCTGTGGCACTGTCAGAATATCTTCCAGCGCTATAATTGTGTCGAACACGTAGCCTGAAAGGTTCAAAACGTGCCCATCCACCCTGCCCACACTGTCCCATTGATCTAATGTCGACGCACGGAACTGTTTGTATCTTGGATTTTTCGAATCTTCCCGCTCATCGTTGCGGAGGAATGAAATGGGGGCAGACGACTTGAGATAAACCCAATCAGGAACCCACGATGGCGAATTTAGTTCAGATCCTAGGTTGTTTTCAGTGATGAGCACATCCAGGTTTCTCGTATACGACATGATGGCCAGTGCTGCGCGCTTGTAGCATTCTTCCACCGAAATGGTGTAATCCGGCGTCAGTCCTTCCATTTGCTCTTCGTCCGGATCAATGAGACCAAGAACCGAATATACCTTGTCCCGCGGTCGGTAACATCCAAGCCCCGGACTTTCCGGAGTAGCCAGAGCAGATCGATATGCTGGGCTTGCACGCTACCCTTTGCGTGATGCAGCTTATTTCGAACCGTCGTCGTTAGAGTTATATTGCTCCTCGAGAGCTTCTCCGGTGGACCGGTTAGACCACCGTCGCCGAGGACCATGATTAACATGAAGCCTATAAAGAAGGATTCCCAGTTAATAGAGCTAGTGTCACATAGCACGAGTGCTTCCCGCGCGAGAGAAACTTCTTGGAGAACCCAACAACGAGTGAACCAAGGCCGGCTAATCAACAGCAAAGAGGCCGTCACTTCGTCCTTGGACGGATATTGCACTTCTTCTTCTTCTTCTATTACATCTACAGGACCTACTCCATCATCAACTTGATCATCGTAGTTCTCTATGCTTGTACTCTCCGGAGACTGCGAACCCCGTCCCCTAATTCTAGCATTGCGGCGCTTTATCTCCCACAGCTTCTCTGCCAAGATTACCTTTATGTCCGATCGATATAGAAGCCCGGGATCATCGAAGTCAAATGAGTCGTCAAGAACTAAGTCGCCCCAAGTTTCCATCATCCGCTCGCAGAGGGGAAAGACCAGGTCGCTATCAGCACTGTGGCGGCCCAGCCAGACGAGCACCCTACCGGCGGTCTGGTATATGTACCGCATGAGATTAACCTGGTTCCCGCGCGTTCGATGAGATCGTTCTGGTTAATGCAGATGGCGTCAATCCACAGGACCCTGTCGCCTTCACTTTGGCGCAGATGTCGCAGAGCGTCCTCTAGGTTCTGCGTGACCGGGAAGGGCTTGCCATGGCAGAAAATGAGGCGCTTGTCCGACGCATCGCCCCAGCAATAGGATAATGCCTCATAGGTTGGCTGGCTTCTCAAGTTGACGATGGAGAGGCTAACGTGGATAGGATCTGTGAATGTCTCACTTGCCACTAATGAAAGAATGCGAATATGGTCGCCACCGAGAATGTTGTCAATCTTGTCGTACTCGAACTCAAACATTTCCCCCTCCAGCGAAATGAAATAAGGGGCCTAAACAACCTTGAGGGGGGATGTTGAAAGGGCTGGCAGCAGTATCGACCCGTACCAAATCGCGGAATGGGACCGCAACTAAATCTAACCCGTTTTTATCTAACAACAACTAAGTACTTATCTAACTCACCTAAGGTCAGCCCCTGGCTTAGGTCAGGTTAGGAAGCTCTAGGTGTACCTAATAGGCCGCTACCCCTCCATTTATAGCGGGCGCCCTCGCTACTATACTGTACCTAAGCGATAGCTTTTAGTCGCCTAAAAGGTCGATCCAACGAACCCGCTAGCGTCACAGGTAAAGCCAACAAGCTTGTTTTCAACGCATTTCGTCCTGGCTCAAGACAATCTCCAAATCACTACATGCTGTTTCAACGGTTCCTTCTAGGAAATAAAAAATTAACATGAAGTAAGACCTGTGAAAACAACTTGAATCGATGATTGTGTTTGGATTTCATGCAGCCTCTAACTTGGGATCCTGTACTCTCCAATTCTATAGGCATCAACCCCCATCTAGGTAGTTAATACCTCAAAATGCTTTAGCTGCTAAGTGCCTTTACTGTAGTCTCTTGTCCGCCTTAGGTTACCTACTTTTAGGAAATATGAAATATTTACAATGTATCGATCTCGAGAGCTTGTTAGATAATGTTGAAGAAAAACGCTATGATTTGGGACAAAGCAATATGTATCTTATATAAGTTATTGAAATAAATATTTCCATGCATGTTATGAATCTGGGGAGAGCAGAGGTTATCCGTGTTCTGCACCGTGTCAACGTTGACATTGGGTCTAGCAGTAGAAGCTTTTACTATCCCACTCCTATACTCTGACCACAGTGACAAGGCCATCTTGCGCCGAGCGCTCAATCTTTACTATAAAGTCTCCGTTTTCTAGATCTAGCTTCTTTGCCACATCATCGTCCATCATCTCGCCACTCCTTTCGAGGAGTGGAACAGTTTCCTTCGAGACAAGCTGGGCAACGGCGTGCCAATAATTGCCGGCGAGTGAAAGCTGTGTACGTCGAATATAAAGGACCGAAATAATCCACATGAGGACAGTGTTGGTTCCTACTAGCACAAGTACCGCGGTGAGACCGCTCCAGCGGAGCGGTAGTACAACTTCCGCCACGAATACCACGTCAACATAACCCGGGGTATCGAATTTAGGCAACAAGGAGTAGTACCATGAGCGCGACAACATCGCTAGATAAGTATCGATGGCAATGGCGGACCGACCAGTGGTATTGATTATGTATTGGAAAAGTGCGGCGATGTCGTCGGATACACCACCACCAAAAATGCTGCAATGGTTGCACATGCCGACACTGCTACCTGACACGGTATTTCCCCAGACCGCAGCAGATGCTCCGCCACCCAAGGTGGCCGAGCTGGCGTCGACGGCATTTTTTGCTGAGGTATCATTAACGTTGAAAGCAGACAAGGGGGCAGGGTCTTGTATATCGCCCGTGATGGTGAAAATGCCTCTCTGAGACGGAGTTTTGCGCATATAACCTGTATCAAAGAGAGTTTTTAGGGGGCCAATATCAAACGAACTTGTCGTGGCGTTCCACGCGAGATTTGGCTCGGTCTGGTTTATATTGCCAGTCATGGTTACCGAAGCCACCGTTGTGTTGATTCCCGAGAAGCATAATGTAGTGTTCAAGAACTTCCCTGGTTCTACTTCATTCGAGACCCATTCACCGTATGATGTTGGTTCACCCAGCGTGACTGGTCCAGATTGCTCTACTTGGTTCCAGTACGAAATTGGAATATTGGTTGCAAAGACCAAATGCGCCCAGGACCCAGATGTGAAGTCAAAAAGGCTGCTGTGCTGGTCCCAGGCGGGCAGGGTGTGTGTGTTAGGATCGGGATTAATTGGCAAGTGACAGATTGCTGCGGGCCACTGCGGATATGATAACGGGTCAGTGCTTACTGGCAGAGAGCAGTTGAATGTTACGGGTAAGCAGAACATGACACCTGAGTCCGTATAGCATTGCCGGGTTGGGCTTTGTCCAGCGTTGTCTAAAGACTGGTTGTAGTTGATTGTTCCCGAGATTGAAAACCAATCGTCAGAGATGATTACGAGCCTCGCTCGCATAGATGGCCTAATGCAAGTTGCTCTCGATACCAACGAAAATGCTGCCCCAGAGAAATACTGTAGGCCGATGCGGTCTTCTTTCTGGAACGGTAGGAACGCTCTTCGCTTAGTACCAATATCCGATACACCAAGCTGATCTGGTGCTGAATTATTAGTCTGAGAGTCAACTTCGCCAAACAATACTGTCGAACTATCAAGGTTGCCAAATGCGAGGAAAGCTCCTAGATTGTCAGCATTTTTTAACGATAATGCGACATTGACAATTGTTCGGTTCAAATTTCGAACCAAGTGCGTCGTGCCGAAGTCGGAAATGAGGATTGTCGAGGAAAACTGTATTCCAACGGTTGTGAGCGCAAGAATAAAAAGCAGCAGTACTTCTAGCTTTAACGCCGTTTTTCGTGTTCTTCGCGATGTTATCCCATATAAGAACTCCAGGGGACCCGCCTTGACGCTCCTTGTGACAGAGAGTTGCACGACCTTTGAGATCGGAATACCACGCCTTTCGAGCAATAACGCTGCTACCATAGACGTACAAAGACCGGCTTGGGCACCTGAAATGAATCGAATGAGAAGAGAAGTCAACGTCACTGACTGCGTCGCCCAGCCATGGAGCATAATGGCTCGCCATGCCGGCTGTGCTTTAGTTCCCCCGTTGACAGGTCCTCCGCCAGCCCAGAGAAAGACCAGAAATCCGACAGCGACTAGGGTAAGTGCTGAACCACCAAAAATCGTTACACAACTTAAGCAGCCGAGAGATTGTCGAAGTGGTAGTCTTAGGCTAGTGACAGAGCTCTCGTCTGAATTGCCTTGGACTTTCTCCTGTGGAACTTCTCGAGGACCAGCTGTAGGGTCGGAATCCCCATATACTTCCGGGGAACCGAAAGGCGATTCGAGACGCGCTTCTGGTGGTGTAAGAGGACTAGCGCTCGCCGCTGTCTCGGATCCAGACGTATCTGGTGTTATGGAACGATGTGATGATTGAATGGTAGAAATAAGTGTCTCCTGGTCAAAGGCCGTCGGATTGATTCTTGAACCTTCTGGAGAAGGAGAGGATAACCTTGGCCCGGTATTTGAGGTGGCTACAATGTCAACCACCCTGCTAACACTGGCACGCTGTTGCTCTACCGAAACATCACGGTCAGTCTCAGTAGATTCTGCCATTTCATTGGAAGTCGCGTAGTTATAGAATGCTCGAGCCGTATCGTGCTGATGGAAAATAGAAGAGAAACAGGGGTGCAGAGGTTAGTGTGTCCAAAGCGTCTTCTAGTCACTAAATAGCTGAATCCCAGAGCGAAGAAGGGAACTGTACGAGCAAACTACATACCTTCAGCTTATAATTTAGAAGTTGAGAGTCGAAACTGCGTTCTTATATTATAGTTATCGCAATCCTCTGAAAGTGTATGATATTGACATATAGCCCCTGAGCACCACAGCCGCCAATACAACGCTGAGGGGGCTGTGACGACGTTGTGCCTGAAACAACATTACTTATGGTTGCATAGACTAAGATTTAGTCTCTATCATATATGCTACCATTGGGATGCTTCTCTCCTGCCTAATCCTAAGCATTAACTTGAGACAGTCAATGTAATTATTGTAGGATTTCGTTAGGTAGAGTTATAAGCTGACAGCCCCCAAGTTGTTCAGCTCCGAGTAACGTGACACAGCATACCGTAACGGCCGTGAATCAAGGTCTGTCGTGTGCCTCTTTGTATGTAGTATCGATCATCTTCTTGAGGCGAATCGCTCAGCGCCTTGCTATTTTTAGTAGACATCTCGATGAGAATAGAAGTTTTGACTTTGATTAAAGTTGCATTTCTCTTTGGATAAAACATGGTACTGCGTAAATAGTGAGATAGAATGTCAGTGGTGCCATTGCTTACCGTTGCTGATAAAAATAATCAAGGTTAACTACTAGGCTGAGGTTTGTGATCCAACGGGCATGGTTGGCATTGCTTCGAGCCGCTAGTTGGCCAAATCAAAATGTAGTCGTAGTTTAGGACACCCAAGTTCCCCTTTATATTCCACTGATCCTATCCTACGAGTGCTCGGGACGTAGCGACCTTTGGCAGCAAATGTTGAGCGTAGCTTATGAAAAGTTTATACCTGAAGTTGCTTATGTCTAGTGAAGCTGTTTTGCAGGATATTTTATGACTGATGTAAGAGATTGTCTAACGTCATTACGACTTGTGTTTGCTAGGCTATCCTAGGGCTCAACATATCGCTAGTGGTACAGGCTGATTTTGGGTAAATGAACAAACCTTGTCTTGCATTGATTTGCGACATTGTTCACCATGGAACATCTCGGTTAACTTTGTCTATTCTATTTCAAATAGCGATTACTAGGCCAAGGAAAGTCACCTTTGCAAATACCTATTTCTATAATAAGTGTAAAGATATACTCACCGAATTTTGCTCCTTCTTCAGGTATTTAACAGTGATAGATGAGAGCATCGTTTTGCCTTGACTAGGAATCTCTAGACTATGTATGTCAGCTAATATCAACCTGCCGGCGGCTTTCGAGCTGAGCTTTGCATGGTATGAGTTTGGCCGAGGATTTTGAAATTTGGGTAGGAGCGTCGAGCCCCACGAAGTGGCAGCTGGAGACGGCTTGACCCGCCGCCGCTACTGTTACACGCTTGCAGCGAGGCTCGTTGGGATCTTCAAACACGATATATGAAAGTCTTCGGTTTCACGCACACTCTGCCGGGCTCTCTAGGGTTAGTGCATACAAGACCCCCCAATCCTGCACCTGGGTCAACGTTGATATCGATACCGTTTACTGTAGCAAATTTGCATTTGATCAAGTCATATACGAACTGCCCTTCTTCCGGTGGCTTGTTATCTTGACCAGAGCTCCCTGAAGCCGGTGAGATTACCCAGACAACTACTTGAAATCTTTCTGCGGCCTCATTCGCGAAAATTTTCTTATATCAGTTGTGACTGGTATGATTCTCGGATCCGGTTCTCTTTGGCCTTTCTATACAGTATTGTACCAGTATACTATTTGTTTATTATTAACCTTGCTGTCAAGCCTAATGTTGTTTTGATATGCGACCTTGCTTTTTATACTTCTTTCATCATGCGGTTTTGTGCGGTTAGCCGTATTCTTCACTGCAGTCTATTACCTTACTTTGCTCATTAGCGGCAGAAGCGTTCGAGTCGTGTATGAAAGGATTGTTTTGTTTTACGCCTATCAGATCGACTAACTTAACCCTGCGGTCCAGTAAATCAATAGCTATAAGTGTACAAAGGCCCTCGACTCCAGCACAGGCGGTTGCAGCAGCGATCCGGCCCCAGACACGACAGTAGAACCTCCGAGCCAAGACTAAGATACGTCCGATGTAAACGAACTGAGAATAAACGGAAGGCTATCACTAAGACGTTAGGTATAATAGGGCCCCCGTGAAAGAGCCTCCGGGAGTTTAGGGTTTTATTGACGATAAGGATTGGGATAAAATGACGCCCATTCCAGGCAGGGGTCAGAACAATCCCAAGCCCGATATTGACGCGAAGGGCAACATGGTTAACAAGGGGATGGATGGAACAGGTCTCCTGCTTGGCGTGTAATCAAAGACGGGGTGGGTTTCAACGGGTTGATTGACCGTGTTCGCGATGTCCTCACGAATACCGGAACTCGTTGTCGGATGCGGACCGGGTAACCCACAAGGATCTTTTCGACCGCGCGGGGGAAGCCTTAGTAGGGGTGAAATGGGCTCGACGCATTGACCATTCAGTCCGCATTGAGAATCATCCGGCAGTTGGACACTCCGGATACCGGTATCAACCAGGCCGGCAAAGATTGGGAAGCGGGCGGCTTATACGGCTTCCAATTGGGGGAGCCGTCACAAGCGGTCACAGGGTTGTGGTAGTGTATGTAAAATGGGCTATCATCTGTGACGTTCATGACTAACATGCTCTCAGTTATCGAACATCGTCCCATCCCGAGGTCTGCTTGATACCCAATCGGCATCATTCCCTTCATTTCTGGCTCCATTTTTCCCCTCGCAAAACTTGTCTGCTTTCTCTCTACACCTGCCCTAACAAGAGCCCCGGACATGTTCAACTGGATGCATCTCAATAACTAGCTGATTACTTGAATAGCCTTAATAATACAAATCTCTCCAGTTTGCTCCTCGTCTTCCGGAAATGGCGTCTTCACAGCACTCTTATTGTCACCATTAATTAAAGTCTCAAATCTTGCGTCACAGTTCAAGTCCTACAGTTGAATGACTCAAGTATGAATTTAGACTGGAAAAGCTCTCCATGAACCAACATGCAAAAATCTTGGTATTGCGCAAGAAGAGCTACTAGGAAGAGCAACTAGCTAGGAGGCCCCTTGGACCCTAGCGTTAAAGGCAACAATTGCGATAGGGATGATATTCTACAAATTGTGGTTGAACGACTTTCTTACACATCCATCCTTCTTTGGGCCCTTATCGACAAAGTGCCTGCGTTAGTCCGCGAAATTTCGAGAGTTATTAAAGGACACGGTCTTCCGGCGCGTGGTTCGCCATTTAGGCCTCTTGCGTCAGGGACCGGTTGTGCGTTGGGAGTTAAGACCTAGGTTAGCTACGGTACTCAGGGCCCGAGTTCGTTAGGCCTTGGAGATTCTTGAAAGTGTTATTATTATGTGGTACCGAGAGAATCTTGGCTTTTCAGGGATTCTGCTTGGCAACGTTAGCTGTTGGACCATGTAGGTAGTATAGGATAGAAGCAAAGCTCTGTGTTGTCCGCTTTATAGATGCGGGGAGCCCTTGGCAGATTGACAACTTGGGAACCTACCAGGGTAAGTACTTAGTATTACACTATGTTTGTTCTTAGCGTCTTGGCCATGACTATTGTCAGATTTGCATAATTAGTACTCAGGAGTCCGTGCAAATACGAGCTCCTCTGTCATGCCTCTTGTGGTCTCTAGTGCAGAGTACAAAACAGGTAGGGCAGACAGAAAGATGTTGCTGCTTTAGTGAGCGACCGTGAAATTGAAGTGGATATTGTTGGCGTTGAAAGTGCAGAGAAGGCCGACAGGCACATCGACACGGCGAGACAGTCAGACGAACGAACGTTATCCCGCTTCCTCTTTCTTTCCTATCTCAACCCAGTCATTAATTCTACTGGCATTAAGGCTCAAGTTTCTCCTCGAACGTTGTCGTCAACGAGAAGGCCTTGTTTCATAGTCTTACCTGCTAGGCCCTCGCAGTCGAGGATGAGGGCAAATCATCACGGACCGACAGCCATCTGGTTGATGTGCTTTGCTCAACAAATTACCGCGTCGTTGATTAGCCACGTGCAGCGGTCTTTTTCTACCCTTACGGGTACCTACACCTCGACGCCACATACGAGTACCACCGCTCACCCGGCTTCCACTTCTACCCATGCCCCAGCGCCAACCGCCTCGCCCAGCTGGCAGGCTCTCGGCTGCTACGCGCAGCAAACCCCCCCAGATATTAGTATACGCCACATTCCCTTCATACTATACCACACACGAAAGCTGCATCGATCAGTGCAGTACCTTGGGCTACCTGTACGCCGGCCTGGAGGATGGCTCGAACTGCTCATGCGGATCCGAGATCAACAAACCCGGAAATCTAGCTCCGGATGGGGCCAGTAGCTGGTGAGTCCCCTACATCCTTGATCGAACGATCGCATGCTTTCGCTGCTTTCACTACTTTCACTGTACCAGCTCGACTAACGCGGAGGCGCTCAAACAGCAACGTAACCTGCACGGGCAATCCGGACCAGATCTGCGGCGGCCGGAGCCGAGTGAGCATTTTCGCCGACCCTTCGGCTTTACGACCAGCCGACAATTCCAATGACGACGATTCCAATGACGATGGTTCCAATGACGACGGAGGCTCAAGTGATCCACATGAAAGCACAGCTGCAAGCAACCTGGCGAGTCCCTCCGTCGTGGTGTACTTACTGGCGACCTGTCTTTCTATTAGCCGCTTTGTTGTAAATTTCTAGCTTCATCGTTCATATTATCGCGAGTATGTAGCATTGTATACCCTGCTTACAGCCTATTGTATCAATTCTATAGAAAATTATGAAAAAAACTCACAGTCCTAAATATCGCATTCATGGCCCGCAGGAAGCGGGAGTAAAGATGTTATGCTGTTTTTGCAGCGATAGCGGCCTATTGCAAAGCAAGATAGAAGAGGGTGGGCGGTTTCGTTTTCCTCGGCACAGTGCTCCGGTGAGGTCGCAGGTATTATCAAACTGCAGATCAGTTAAACTACTATACAGATAAGGTGTCATTTATAGGATCTTGAGCCAATTGCTTCGGTAATACACGCCCCTATGTCTCCTCATTGGCATCAATATCCGTAGACATAGCAATCACTTTGGTAGCCTCCAAGTCATGATGCAAAGATCCAAGCTTCTGGTTCATCGCAGCTACGCAGTCTGGCCCCAAGATCATACGAAAATAGTCATGCCCATTGTCAACTGCTTTGACAATTTCACGACCAGCCTTGTCGGGGCAACCTCGTAGAAGGAGGGCGGGCGAGGCACCCGTGACGCCCTTCGACATAGTAACCATCTTGTCCAGCGCGGTGCCTTTATAGGGCTCACTCAGCCCCCCGGTGCTCTCGTGTGCGGCTGGAGTGAGAATACGGGCGGAGAAGGAGGTGCGAAAAGCGCCCGGTTCTACGATCAGAACTTTGACACCTAACGTTTCGACCTCATCGACTAGAGATTCATGGATTGCCTCGATTGCAAACTTACTCGCAGAATAGGAACCCCGTCCGGGGCGTGCTATGAATCTATTCCCACACACTCATCAGCCAAATGTGTCGGTAATGGAGAGCAAAAGAAGGGTCGGGCATACCCAGCACCGCTGCTAATGAGAACGATATGCCCGAACTTCTTGGCGCGCATAACGGGGAGACAGGCTCGAACGGCGCGGAGAGGCCCGTAAAAGTTAACCTCCATCTGCGCGCGCAGTTCCTCCTCGCTGTAACATCATTCATCTTAGCAGAGCGCTCTCGACGCACAACGGGGCTTCTCGACACCAACCCAGTATCCTCAACACCACCGATGAATGCATAGCCGGCGCAATTGACGAGAACGTCAATGTCGTGCTCCCTAGAGACCTTGGCGAACTGGTCGTAGGCGTCTTTCTGCGCAGGGTCGAGCTGTACCCAGATACCGCCTCGATCTGAGAAATCAGGGTTCGTCGTCTGCGCCTTTGAGACGTCGCGCGTGGCTCCGATCACCTTGTGTCCCGCTTGCAGCGCTGCTGCGGCGATGGACTGGCCCAAGCCCGATGAAGCTCCGGTGACGAGCCACGAGACCCGTCGTGCTGCCATTTTCGATTTCTGATGTTGTTTTTTAACGTGCGGTAATCGCAATCTGCCAATTGGGAATCTCTAAACCCGGCTACTAGCGAGCTGGACAGTGTTTGTAACTCCATTTTAATGTAGCCGCGCAAAAGAGTAGGTTCCGCTGAAACGGAGATAGTGAGTTAAGACCGTGACCTCCGAACGGGGAGTTTTAATACAATCTCCTATCGGAGGTCCTGTTAAGGAGCCAGTTATATGCTTAGGGGCATACACCGGTACTGTTTTCTGCCTCTGTACGTATCCCACCGCCTATATTAGGTGAAGGCATAATATGTTTATGCTTTATCAGCTCAATACGCAATAAAGCCCATAACCTACTTCTATGTTCGAAACATTTTTCTAGCCCATACTCAGATGTCTATACGCCCCTATTTATGGTTGTAAGTCCTAAGTGCGCTGTAAGGTGCGCTAACCATGTTAGAATTAAGGGGTTGAAATGAGGACCTGTATATATACCTACCTATTTTATATAGCGTACAAAACCCTACACAATATAACTGAACAGTTCAATCAATTAATAAAATACAGATCAATTGGGATTGCTGAATTCTAACATGGCGCGGGCTCTGGTTGACGTGTGGGGAACCGTCTCGGGTCGGTGGGGGCCGCCTCGCCGTCGCTGTCCGGGAAAAACACCGAAATACCCACTTCAAACCCCCATATCTCTTTCTATACTACGCCCTACCCTCCTTACCCTATATTAAAACGCTCGGGGGACCCGTGGCTACGGGATGGCGCAAGTCCCGGGCCCGTACATACCCGGGAGAAGTCAGGTTCCTAAGCTCCGAGATAGGCCTTCTCCCAAAACGGCCCGGACGACCTCCCGGGTGATCCCCCCACACGGCCTGCCCCGGAGAGCCCCGATTTCACCACCCCAGGGTAGCTGCCGCCGCCGGATCGCGATAAATCCCGACAAGTCTGGGAGGCACACAATCCTAGATGAGAAATTTGTCAATCTCGTTTCCACCTACCATAACGAGCTTCACGAGTTCGGCAGCTTGGTCCGAGACGCGGAACAGTTCGGCAATTCATCATCATCACCCGGACAGGAAACTATATCAGCAGTTATCTTTGCAGCTCAGCACGTCCCTTCGGCCATGGTGGTATTAGCGCTGCTTAAAGTCAATAGTTGCAGAGATGACTTTACGGACGAGGAAATACTCGAGGCTTTTAATTATTAGATCAGCCGTTTACGACAACCTTGAGGTGCACGATGGGTGTCGAAACACCTTTCTAGTGCAAGCTGATGGGTCCAGTGCCGAAGGGGGTCAGACTCGAGGGAGTAGTGACGGAGCATTTGAACGTCCCGTCTCGCAACAGTTGCGCCAAATAGCCGAAGCCCCCCGGCCCAGGGAAGGCCAACACTGTTCGGATTTTTACAGAGCTTTCTGTCAAGCTATGCGGACTGAGGGTTTCGAGAGGAAGATATTTGTTGGCGGGAGAACATTGTTCGAACTAGCGGAGAGAGCAGAAAACTGGGAGCTTTTGGATGCGTTGAAAGAGGACGAGCAAGGATAAACCTATTACTAAGAATTCAGAAATACCTGACTTGAAAAGTACTTCAACTTCACTTTTAGCTAGTAATAAAAATCATATCCCGTTGTGGTGACTGCTATTATTTTATTCCCTCTATCAAGATTTAGAAACGATAAACTGGGCCGCCGCCATAGCATAAGTAGGCACCTCAGCGGAATGGACAGTCAAACTGTCCCCCGTGGCGCAGACCGTGTCGTGGATCGTGCAATAGCTTTGAAGAACACTAGCGTACGTATTCAACTTCGCGAGGCTGTTACCACCTCGAGAGAAGATGCCGCTCTTCGTAGCATTTCCAACATCGAAACTTTGACTAGTGGTGTAGGTCGGGTCACCGAACACGACAACACTCCGAACTAACACGAGCTCATAAGCTACTGCCCGACACGGAGACATAGGGAATTCACTTACTGTTTTGTCTGTAATTTTCGGCGATCGGAGCCGGTTTCAGCACACCACCAGCCAATACATCGGTCATGACGTTGCCTCCTTGGCTAAATCCCAGTAACACAATCCGACTCGACGACCCGCAAGCGGCAACATAGTTCTGGATCTTTGTGATAGTATCCGTGATGCCTTCAGATACGGATATCGGGTATGTGCCGTCGTCGAAGATGGTTGCCGGATAGTCGACGGCGATGCTCGCGGAGCCCGGGACCAGAGCCTTCACCAGAGCGGTAACCTGGCTCAGGGGTCCTTCGCCGGGATCCTCTGTCGAGCCGCGAGCAGCGATCATGTACAGGCCCGAGACACAAGTGACAGCCGACTGGACTTGTGTCAGAGGATGGGCCGCGGCCATTGCGGCCAGGCCTAAGACGAGGGACATGGAACGCATGATGGCGATATGAAGGGCGACCTGAGGAGTTGAGACCGGCTCACTCAAATGACAATGGAGGTTGGGTAACGAGCTGGTTTCTGTCTCCCATGGGACATACTCATTCTTATATATTTGGCCTATGTTTCATATGAGAACCTATCGTCCCATTTGACCGATCCTATTACTACCTCCCAAGCTCCTTGGAACGGGTTCGGATTGCGTATCCACCCTTGACACCTTCCCAAGCTAGATACCTAGTTCAATGGTTTGGGCAAGAGGGCGGAGCCGTTTCAACCTTTTCGGAGGATTCAACGGGATGGTAGAGACCAAAATAACGATGCTGCTCCGCCCCCGTGACCTCCAACATTGGCGACCTTCTCTTCTTTGAATAGCTTTGGTTTCATGCTTATACCCGTTCGCCGAGAATACGGCCAATATTCCGCATCGATTCCCCTACATGGCCAGCTGCGTACAGGCTAGTGCTATTCCAGCATGCTGATATTTGATTTCGATAAGTGAACGTGCAATGTCGATTGGAGCAGATAGCGTTAAAAGATACACGAGTTGCTTCATTCGGGCGCCAAGCCGGGCCCACAAAGCTTAATCAAGACACCGTGGGACCTAGTCAGGACTACATTAGCTTCGCATGCAGACCCTGCATCGGACCTGAAAATGTACGAGCTAACTTCAAGTTGGCAACTGTGGTTTCGGTAGTCTTGGTGGATTGATCACACTGCGGTCGCTGACCGAGACCGTCTCAGCCCGTCTATTGGCAGCTATCTTGCTTCTTCCAGGGACCCTCGGGTGTTTGACGCATGCATGTGTTGATTTGGGTTGTTGAACATGTGGCCCATAAAGATACGACGACGTTGGACTCTTCGCTAGAGGGATTTGCTACTTTCTAGCCCACCAGGAGAACTCCGCACCACTGTCAATGAAGAAGTACTGTAGGACATTCTTGTCAATATCCAGTGGGCCGAGCTTCACGAAGATGGCGCGACGAGGGAGAACTATGCGACATGCCCTTAACTATGCATTAGCCTCGATCCGGAAGGTGTGAAGACCAACAGGGCTAGCGAATGAGACGCCTGCCAAAGAGCTGGGCCAAGAGAATAAGACCACGCGTATCGTCGAAAACGTGAAAGATTATCGTTCATTACTATCAACTACAGTAGAACTACACATATAACAGGGCAGTAGGGGGAGAGGAGTACGGAATTAGCCCGCCATCTTGGAGCAGCACTTGGCGCGATTCATACGGCTTCCCACCTCCGCGTTCTCTCAGCCTGCTTCGAGGCCACGGAGAGCAAGTTTTTTTCGGCAGGGTCGCGGGACGATCGAGGACTATTTTCCTCCCTCATCGTCTTTCTAACTAAACTGGGCATGTTTACTCGTGTCATACGAAGCCTCGAAAGCAGCGACAAAAAGCGTGGGTGTTCCATCGTCCTCGGGAATAGGACGGAGTGAAAAGACTAAAGAGCCAAGGGCGATCTTAACCAGCTCACACTCGCCACTACGAAGACCGAGCGACAGAGAGACTTGGAGGGCTTCAAGATACTGACAGATTACAACTTCGCCTCGCCTTGGAACGTCTAGGCTGAGTACTTACATGCGGGACGCGCTTCTCTGACTAGACACGGTAAGCCATGAGACGATCGACCAAGCGATACGGTGTAGAAACCATTTAAAAAAACCCCGGGATGCTATGTAGAGTTGTCTCTACCGACCGAAGAAGCAGTTCCTTATACCACTTCAACATGTAAATTACAACGTAAGCTGGCTTGGGGCCTCACTTCAAGCGACTCGAAACTCGGATGAGTGGTAGGCGCTGTATGCGGCAGCACTGTCTGGAAGGGCGGTACGATCAAAAGGAAGACAAGATAAAAGAGAGGATCGACCCTCCGTGCGGCCTATGGCCTATATTAATACGGGCCGGACCGAACAAAATTCCCTAGCCCGACGATCCCCAGTGCTCGACGAGGGCACCCGAATTCCTATCATGGGGGTTTAAAAGATCATCATCAACTTTGCCAAGCCTCACTTGAGTATCTAGGATCGTATATCTAATCTACCTCACGCCGGGTTTCTTAGCTCCGAGCTTCTCACTTGTACTCTATTAATTGTTAAGTCATAATGCTTTCGAGATAGTGACATCTAACATGGTGCCTTATTCACGTAGGTAAACACCATTGGGGCAAGCATAGACAAAAAAGTAAATGCCCTAGAATATTACTGAATTCATCAAGTGGGTATAGAAGCCAAGTGCAGGTTCTTACAAAGTCATTTGACCCAGATCAAGAGGTCCTGTACTCATGTTCTTATCATGGGCATTGAAAAACAACCAGCCACCCTCCAAACCGAAGCCCGCAAAGACCAAGTGCACTGCCCATCCTCCAACGAGCCTTTCATAATACAGATTGTCATACATTCCATATGCGCCGCCAAACTTGAATCTGACCTAATCTCTTGGTCAACCCATTTTGCCAAAAAAAGTATTTTCTCGTTAACTGCCCCGAACGCCGGCCGTGCCTCTCCAAACCCATCGGATACCAATATCTTCACCATTACTACAAACGTTGAATGCGAAAGTCTGCTGTTCTAATAAGATGTGCCACCATCTCATGTTTTCATTCCAGACTCAGTTAGCATCCTCCCATGACATTGAGCGGGATAATCCTGCTTGAGCCCACCACTCATCGGGAATATCTCCCCTTGAAGCGAGACCCCGCACGATTCGGTGCATGCCTGATAACAATTCCCTATCATGGTCAATTGTATCGGCAGAATCTGGCGATTGCCTCGATTGCGACTCAGCTACAACGTCAGCGTAAGTGCGCCGAGTGTGGGGTGTAGGCTGTCGTGAAGGTTCGATTGGTTGCTCTTCGACATCATCTTCGCCATCACTACCAGAGTTTTCCATGACAGGGTCACAGGGAGGCTCTATCTCTTCATCTGGAGTCGTTATTGAGGTGTTTACCGAGTCGGTCCCATTGGCTTGGGGCGTGGTAGCAGAGACCACGGTCGACGCGAAAGATGAACCAACACTTGGTGGCTGGGGATCGGGAGTCAATGTGGATTGAAGCGTATCCCACACAGCATCGCCTTCGGGGCTGAGACTTCGATCTCGATCTCCGAGCCCATCAAGATGCCTTATACGCTGTACATGCAAAGTAGCCTCTCTTCTAGCGCGACTACGCGCTTCTAGGTCTCGAAGCTCACTCTGAAGCTGGCGTAGTCGGTCCCTGCTACTGCGATGGCGATAACGGGATTCGTCATTGTCACGATCGCTCTCGCGCCTCCATGACGAGCGCCCAGACATTAGAGGTCTGTCCACGGATACGGAAGGTGAGAATGAGGTATCAAGTAAGGAATGATGAGGTGGCAACGGCCACTCAGGTACTTGAGTCCCACTTGCCTCGGGATTAAAATGTCGGTGGGGATCATCACCGATAGGGTCAACGGCGAAGACTCGCGATAGCTCAGTTGTTGGTCGACCAATGTAGCGTCGCTCCAAGTCAAGGTGCTGAGTCAGCTCAGAGATGCGGCGGTTTTCCAGGTGTGGACTTCGGCGGCCTGGCACACGAGTCGCATCGGCAGGGCGAGAAATGGACCGAGTGGTCGAGGGGGGTTGCAAGGCACTTCGGACGTGACGTGACGATGCGTAGTCGGCGGCTTGTATAGCATCTAACATGCGAAGGCGTCGTTCTCGGGTTTCATTCAGCTGGCGACGGCGCTCGGTGCGACGTATAGGAGACCGCGTATGAGATGGATCTGCGGGGCATTTTGGAGCAAGTTTGGCGGGCACGTCAGATTCGACGGGCGGGATGAAAAGCCTGAGCGAGAGCACATATTGTTGTTAGTCGATGATGCATAACGGGATTGTTGGTTGGTTGGTGATTGAATGCTGCATTGGCTGACCTCGATGGCGCACGATGCATCGGAGCAAAGCGCCTACAGCGAGCGGGTGTACATAGAAGAACGTGTACAGTAGGTATAGGTGGCACGGGGCGCTTGCGCGTCGCGCACGAATCCGACGACGACTTACGGGAGACCCATGTTAGTCAGTAGGTAGCGAGTTGCCTTTCGCGCAAGCGTAAGCGCGTGTCGCAACAGGCAGCGGATAACGACAACCGACAACCGACAACTGACAACTACGACGGAGAGCGGAGCCAACGGGTGGCGACCGGGTGAGGCTGCAAAGAGGCAAGGGAGCCCGCAAGCGCGCGCGCGTGCGAGAATGGATTACACAGGTCGGGTCAAAAAGAACAGCGCTTCAATAAATCAGGTATTGGGGAACGGAAAGCGGGATGCAATATAAAAGGATAAAAGATAAGAGATGCAAAGATGAGCTATGGATGGATGTTATGTTATGCGCGTCGGGAAATGGCGTGGTTTCTGGTTAGTTGCCGATGGAAAGATGGCCTCCGTCGAGGGGGTCGGGGTCGGGGCGTCCTGGTGACAGCAGGTGATGGGGGTGGTGAGAAAAGAAGATGGGCGGCGGAAACAAGGAATCATAAACAGAAGAGGAAAATCCCCCATCCCAGCCAGACATGGTGCAGGTGGTACAAGGGGTGTGGGAGCCCGCCAATGAGACCGCCCAGAAGGCATAGGAAAGTGGAGAGACATACCTACCTAGGTACTGTACCTAGTCTGTAGGTATGTATACTACATACATATGTAGCCAGGAGGGTACAGGGATGAGGAAGCAACACAAAGAGGACCCAGCAATGGCACAGACATGTCGCTAGTGGGCTACTCCCAACTATCGCGAGAGCTGCTGGTTTCCGGAGGTACCTTTCTAACCTCTGCGTCACCTTGTTAGCAGCCGCATGTTGTACCTACATGTAGTGTACCTCTAATGCTAATGCTACCGGTACCACTGTAGGTACTGTATTGGACCTTGACGGACGGTAAGTCTGTTAGCGTGCTCCACATGCTACCGTGAGAGCCGCTAAAGTGCTAGCAAACGGCAAAAGATGATAGGCTGAGATTTGTCGAATCAGCTACTCCTTGGTGCAGTATGCTTTGCACTACAAAGGATACTCTGACCCGGAACGCATCGAAATCATGACTCACGCTCAAATCTAAACAGCAACCAGCATAACGGACTTGACAACAAACGACAAACCAACCATCACCCGCCCCTACCGATTTAGAGAGACGTCTGCTTCGCTCTGACTTTGTGCTTGCCATACGCCGGGATGGGGCTGCTACGATTTTAATCAGTAACTATAGAATAACGGCATCATGATTGAGCTGGGGCTGGCACGCATCACCGCTCTGCTGAGGAATACCCCACAGACGTGGAAAGCCATTCATGTTGCTGGCACAAATGGCAAGGGCTCGATATGTGCCTATCTAAACGCTATGCTGCGCGCCAATCGTCTATCCTGCGGCAGATTCACTTCACCTCACCTCGTCGATCGTTGGGACTGTATCACGATCAACGACAGTGCCGTGTCCGAAAACCAGTTTCGTCACTTCGAGGAGCTGGTGAAGAGGCGCAACGAGGAGCAGCGCTTAGGTGCCAGCGAGTTTGAGCTGCTCACCGCTACTGCCTTCGAAATCTTCGAGGCCGAAAGGGTCGAGTTTGGTGTTATCGAGGTTGGACTTGGTGGGAAACTGGATGCAACAAATGTTCTGAAACACAAGACCGTGACCATTATCTCCAAGATTGGCTTGGACCATCAGTCCTTTCTCGGCAACACTCTCGAGGAGATTGCCCTCCAGAAGGCGGGCATACTCCGACCAAGTGTGCCTTGCGTCATCGATGCGAGCAACCCCCCATCCGTATTAGATGTCGTCCGGTCGCAGGCCAGTTTGGTGGGCGCCAGCATCAAGCTCACAGACTTGCAATGCACCAATTTTGGAGGTAAGCTCGGCCAACAACTCGAACCACACCAGCAGCAAAATCTACTGTGTGCATATGAGGCTTTCCACCTCGCCTACCCTGGACATGCGATGTCAATGCACGAGCTCCTTGGTGTAGGTGCGAGTGCTATCTGGCCTGGTCGGTTGCAGCCCATCAGCATCGAAAAACTCACTGGAAGGGTTGAGCCCGTCCTCTTAGATGGTGCTCATAACCCTCAAAGCGCAGACGTTCTCTCGGCTTTCATTGAAAAGCGACTGCGGGTCCATGGCAAACCCATCACGTGGGTTCTTGCTGCGTCAGCAGGAAAAGATATATCAGAGATCTCGAAAGTGCTATTACGCGAAGGTGACAATATCATTGCTGTTGAGTTTGGTCCCGTTGATGGCATGCCCTGGGTCAGGCCAATGAGCTCCGCCACCATACTTCAAACTATTGACAACGTTGGGATTACGATCTCAGCAAAAAAAAAAAVAAAAAAGACGCGCAAGCCGATATAATGGCTGGGCTTAACTGGGCCAGCGAAATATCCCACGGTGATCCCCTAGTTATTGCAGGGAGTCTCTATTTGGTGTCCAATATTCTCAAGCTTCTTCGGGCTTAGGAAGCGACGGAGTGTACTAACTCCGCAACCGATGTATGCGTGCTATATCTGATCTTCATGACTGAGGAGGAGGCGCTAATGAATAACCGCTCTCCAAAAACTCAGCTCATGTTGTAATATGCTTTTAAAATCACTTCGCAGGTGAGATGTCATTTTCATTTATAAGGAAACGATGTTGTCATTCAATGTAAAGCCAACCATCCCTTGTGTCTACCGTACGAGCTTTCACAGCTGCATTGGTTTCCTGCCCCAGACTCTGTTCAACGTCCAAAAACACAACGTACCTTGCTCGAATTCCTGGCGGATTTCGTCAACAGCCACCTTTGCTTGTGCTTCTGTTTTCATCTCTTCCATCTTGCCACTGGCAACCATGCCGAGGAAAGTTTGGTACGCTAGTCGCAGCATAGACTCTTTGGTGCCTACATCCAGCTTCTCATACGGCGAGGTGTGAAAATCTTTCGCTATCAGATCAACGAATCCAGCGTCCTCCAGGTGCTTTGGTAAAGTTGCCGGCATTCTATGAGCAAGTCAGTACACTCTATCGCGATATAATAGAAAGCTGGGTTAGTACCTAAGATCCATGCCGTTAGCGTTACAAAAGTCCCAGCTCAGCTCTGCGTACTTCATCCAGCCTGGGGTAATAGGGAGAACCCTAAACTCAAATGGACCTGAATCTTCCCATAGGATCCACCCTCCTGGTCGCAACAGGGTCATGAGATTGCGCGCTACGGGAACCCAATCTTCCTTTCTTAACAAGGACACCAGAAAGCGAGCGTGTACAAGATCGAATTCCCCCAAAAGTTCGGACGGGAACGGACTGAAGACATCTCCGTACTGTAGTTGAACATGTGAAGGCAGGTCCGTGGCGAACTTGGACGTGTCTATGTCGAAGCCTCGGATTTGAGCACCGGGTAGCTCTTTGGCAACCGAGATTGCCCAAACGCCTGTTCCCGTGCACACATCGGCGATTGTGGGTGACGGCTTTGATTCTAGCTCATCCTTGATGTCGCCTGGTAAGAGCGCGTTGCCTACCAGAGGCATCACCATTTGATGATGGCTCCAGTCAAGGCGCTCGCTTCCATTCCTTCTTCGCCGTTGTTTAGGTAGTAG
>NQIM01000431.1:0-35631 GCA_003426235.1 Xylaria polymorpha | reverse complement strand
ATTCAACCGTTTTAAGGAACTCGCGCAGAAGCTCGGGTGCACGACGGGCGGGTGAGCTAGCTTCCACTAGACTGAGTCGTGATAGACAGATAAGCTAAGCTAGAGAACAGCTAGCTCAGTTGTCGATCTGCTCGGTTTACAGTAGCTTATCGAAGCGGCGCATAAAAAGAGTGGGATATTGGGATATGGATGGGAAATAGGGGAGGTTCGAGGAGGAGGAGGAGGATCCTTAGTCTGTCGCCGTCGACGCCTCAAGTGTGTTCAGCTCGCTACCGCTGGCTACCGTTGACGGTAAGTCCTAAGACAAACAACACAGCAACTTTGGTATAGCACCCGTTCCCGTTCAAGACACAAGACACGAACCCCTCTTCCGACCAATGGCGTCAGGTACCATTTATAGTATAATATCAGCAGTGACAGGCTACTTAGCTGGGTGGGCGCCGTGTATGTCATCAGCAATTCAAGTCAGCCCAGGCTAGCGTAGGGCTTATTATTATTATAGCTTTTTTGTCACGCCGCTGACCCGGATGGTGGAATGAGCTGAACATACTACTTAGGTAGGTGGTGTAGCTATTATTTCGATAGGCATACTTCCGCGCCTCTCATGCAGCAGGTACAGTAGTAGTCTCACTCGCACATGTTTGTTCCCGGGTGTTGTCTCGCATCGCACCGCCAACTTGAACGGTGTGTTTATCGTGATATAATACTGTATATAGATAGGTAAGATATAAGTAAGATATAAGTAAACACATTATGTGCTATTACTACAAGAGGACAGCACAGTTGCCTAATTCCTCATTCGCTGCTGTTGGGAGACACACGACGCAGTTGGGCAGAGGGCAGCGAATGGGTGCTCCTCGATTGCTGATCTACCGGCTTGGCAGTTTTGGCAGTTTGGAGGTTCAGAGATAATGAGGTCCGAGTAGGATCTTCATAGAGATTAACAAACTCATCATATAGAGGCCCACTAAGGGACTTCTTAGCACTGGTCTTATGTACTAGGGGGTACCTAAGGTAGTACCAGGGCACCTGACTAGCCCAGCGAGGCAGAACGAGGGCGGTATAGGGCGGTACAGGGCGGTACAGGGTGGTACATGGGCGCTGAAATGGGGGTCAACACCCGGCGACATGCCTGTTAGTGGGCTTGTACTGCTGCACGGCACCGAAATACGGGGGCTCCAATTGAACCTGAACCTGAACCTGAATCTTTTTGCGCGCTGTCGAATTTGAACTGACTCTCCTGTCTCGTCTTTTTATCCCCTACCTGCTCTGTACCTACTCGTGTACTCGCAGCAGCAGCATGGCATTATTGTAGATACCATCCCCATCCACATACTCGCCTCTTTCTATTCTTCTCTTGCGGCTTGTCCGCCGACCGTTTTCTTTGTTTCACGCGTAATTGGACTACAGCGGCGCATAAATTTTGGATAGTAGCCCCTTATCATTGCTTCGTCATCCCCAGGCTTCGTTTTCCCAGTCTCCGCCGAGGTCGACGACTCTATCTATAACGACGTATCGTGCCGGACGACACGGTGGCTGCTCGCTCCGGCGCGCCCACGGGGACACCCATACTACTGCAACCCGACCAATATGCTTAGAAGAGTCACATCGACTGTGTGGTAGTAGCAGCCAAGCTGTATTACACTATATAATGCGAGCAATTCCGAAGCGTTTGTTGCCCGTTTTCGGCCGCTGGGGCTCGGTGCTCTTCGCGGCCCTCGTGGTCTATTATCTTATCCGAGCCCCCATTTCCCTGGTATTATCGTCCTCGCGGTCGGCCACCGCCACCACTGACAGCCGACTGAATGCCCCCGGCGCTCCTGTCGGCCCCGCGGCACCAGATGTCCGCAACCAGAACCCTCAGAACCCCCAGAGCCCCCAGGCGCCCTTGGGGGATGCCATGCGATATGTGAAGCATTACAAACCCGCCGCCGAGCGATACCCTCCCCTCGACGACCATTTCCCCTGGCTGACGAAGTCGGGCAAGGCGCCGCCGGTCCCTGAACACCACATGCCACCGAGCCCACACGTCGACGAGTCGACACCAATTCTAGTGGGCTTCACTCGTAACTGGCCAATGCTGCTTCAATGCGTGAGCAGTTACATAGCCGCCGGCTGGCCGCCTTCCGATATACATGTAGTAGAGAACACGGGTACCTTTGGCGCGAACCAGCGCGAGGAGCTTTCACTACAAAACCCCTTCTTTCTCAATCATACCGCCCTGAAGCAACTAGGTGTCAACGTCATTTACACGCCGACGTTGCTAAACTTTGCGCAGCTACAGAATTTCTATCTGCACACGGCTCTCATGCGACAGTGGCGGTACTTTTTCTGGACACACCAAGACACCATAGTCTTTAGCGACCAGGACGTCAAAAAGAAGGACCGTGATCATGATTGGGACCATGATCCCTTTGCTACGCTATATGAGCGCTCTATTGGCTTAATGCGCTACCTGAATGGGCCCGACATGCCACCATGGGCCACACACTTCTTCGCCTACGACCTCTTCACGCTAGTCAATCGTGACGCATATCTTGACGTGGGTGCCTGGGACACACATATACCTTTCTATGCAGCTGATTGCGATATGTACTTACGGCTTCATTGGGCCGGGTACTGGCAACCGCAAAGTGAAGCTGGCCTAATTTATGATGTCAACGTCCCACTTCGAGATATCGGCGCATTATTCCGACTCCCGGGGTCGCACGCCGCGTTCGCTGGTGACCCTGTATTTGGACCATCAGACCATAACCAACCCCACCTTGAGGCCGAGCTCAAACGTGAGCAGGACATGTGGAGCTGGGTTGAGAAAGAGGGTGAAGCATTTCAGCATCTGGTCTCAGTTGCCGAACGCATGCAGAATGTCAAATGGGCGGGTGAGGGTATCAAGCGTAACACCTGGCAAGGTCGCCAGACGGGTGGACAGGGTGAACCTTACTACAAAGATGCAGATGGATTTAGCTCCGGGATTGAGACGTTGACAGATGCTGGCCGACGAGTGTTCGCCGACAAGTGGGGACACCGCGGCTGTGATCTTTTGGAGCTTGGTGTCCAAGGAGCGGACGCGTGGAAGTTAGAACGTGACTGGGACATAAAAAAATCCCCTGGTAACGAGGGCGGCAACTGGGGCAAGGACTGGAGTAAGAATCCCTCGAAGCAGCTGGCCAACCTGGGCATTGCGTAAGGGTTGGTAGCTGTCCTGGCACCCGTTGCCCTTCGCAAGAGACCATGCTATAGAATACGGACACTGATTTTAGCTCTCGCAGTGATGGGTGACGAGTAAAAGGAAGATCAGTTAGAGAAACGAAACCAGCTGGTTTTTCATGCACCAATGGTTATGTCAAGGATATGGAAGGGGTATTACTCATACCAAACGACTTGAACGATGAACGAATTGTCGTCTGCCTGCCTCCGTATATACAGGTGCTACCATGGCCGACGGTTATCCAGGGATCGTTCTGAGGGAGAGGTGACGCACAAGGCACGACGGTCATCAAAAAAAACCCCCCCGTGGCTTTCAAGAGACGAACATAGCGCTGGCCAATACCCAGGTCAGCTTTATACCCTATTAATCGGGACTTAAATGAGGCGGTTCATATTTTGGGGAGTTGGAGATGTTACCTGGCGTTTGATGGAGGTCTTCTTGCGTGTTGGGTTTGCCCGGGAATAGAACAATTAAGGGCCGATTGGACAGAACGAGAATTTTTCGCTTGTATATATTCATTGTATAATTAAACGGACACATGATGCTGCATTGTATACATGTCCCCATTGTTAGGGAAGGTGGCTCGCTTAATCAATACATATTCCAAGACACTTCGCAATGCGTCATTGTTCCGCTTTTCTCGGAGCCCGTAGACCGTCATCATGGTCACCTTTGGCTTGTCACTTTCTAGCAATTGCTGATACTTGATATGATTTCTTGATGCCATGGTGCTTTGGTGCTTCGGTGCTTGCATGGTTCACCTATGCAATTATCGAAAACGTAAATCTAATGAATCCGGACGCCTCAGGAAGCACCTTTGGCATGCTGGCAGTTAGATGCCATACCGTCGATGAAGCGGAATTCGGAACTATATAGAGGAAACAAGCAAGCATTGTCGGCTTAAGCAAATGGAGCACTATCTTATGCAAGATGAGCGGTGATATTCCGCCTCTTGCCTTGCCTTCAAACCGAGCCGAGCGCGGATTACTATCTCGGACCTGCAGCTCAAATCTATATCAAGAACATGACCAAGAGAATAAGACAAGAAAGTTGAAACCAGCCCATTAGGTTCACGCAAGCTTTCAAGAAATATTACTCTGGAAACAAAATGATCTGCCAGCTCTACTATCTAGCAGCCAACAAGAACGCCGCGTCGGGTTCCGTGCTTTTACAAATACTATACAGAGAGAGGCTCAACGGATTCATCTCGGGTCCGATCAAAGGCGGCCAGAGCGACCCGGCGTCCGTTCGGGGTTGTTGTAACGCTGATGCAATACCTATCTATGGGTTATACCAGGTCCCTGACGATCCCGTGACTTGGCTGTGCCGAACACCTCGGCCCTTTATGAGGCTCCGAAGGAGGAACTTGCCGGCGTGGCTTTTCTTTTCTTTTCGTCTAGTAAGTACCGTGCCGCTGGAGATAGAGGCGTATTGTCCGTTCATGCAGCCGGTTTAGCTCCCTCGGTAGAGCAGACTTCGCTGAGCGAGTGCTAATCTATCCACTCGCCCGAGTAAGCCTTCCTCTGGGAGAGCTCTGACGTATGTATATATCTACGTTGGGTATGTGCGGATGGCAAAAGGTAGCCCCAGTTTCACCGCGCTTACGCCCAGCGTTGAGGCTGGATCTCGGCACTGGCGTTTCCCATCGTCTGCATGCCACCGCGCGCTAGACACGCAGGGTCCTCCTCCTTCGCTACCGGTAATTGGAGACGTCTAACGTCGTAACGAACGCAGTTTAGGATGCCAATATCTTGGATATTAGTTAACTGCTGTTACCGAGTACGCCTTGCTAGTTTCCCTGGTTTGCCGTCTTACTACTCTCCAAGCAGTCTCGCATAGCCGAACTGGGGTAATTAATTATTTGGAGAAATTAGTAGCTGATATATTCGAGACGGTGGATTTGCTGATGCTGGTAATGGAAGGAATGGCTTTGCTCTCGATCATGCTCTCGATCGTACTCTATTTTTCTTCTGTGCCGTTATTAGCCCAGGTGGCGTGGAGGCGTAGAGTTGACATCGAAGCAGACCCAAGACACTATACTCGTGTCTTATCTTAGAGTCACATCTATGACTCTATTTCGGTCTCCGAATCCTTCCAGATCATAGTATAGTAAACTGTACGTTTTGCATACAAGAAGAAATCTAAACTTCCGTGTTAAGGTCTATGTTTCGTACGTCCCGGGTTGTAAGGATTTCCCACAGGTTGCACGGGTTGCACAGGAACGTAACAAGTACAACGTCACCCTTATGATATGTATATGACCTAATAGTAAGTTCGCAAGTTTGCTAGTGTTTCCGTAATATCGGATCATAGAATTTGTGGAGATTGTAGCACCGTTAACCTAATGTCACATCCCTTTTTGGCTCGACAATCAAATCATCGTGTCTCGCTTCGACCCTGAACAGAACTTACAAATAACTAACTGGCATATTAGAGAAACTTCAATAGGATCCATTTATCATGCAGACCAGATATCTTGGTTGAAAAAATTCCAAAGGCGATACCGTGTCGGTGAAGTATCTTAGCGATATTTCACAACGAGCTTAAGATTGCCACACCTGGCTGTTGTGGATTGAGCCCAGAACTTCTCTGCGAGATATCTATTATATCGCCACATTTGGCAGCTGAATCTACGTCAATTAGCAAGGGATGAGTAATATGTACCCGGATCAGGAGTCGAGTGATGGCTCCCCTTGAAGTTATCCACCGGGCGAGGATATATATTGACCGCCATGTCCTAGAAACTCTGTACGGTCAAAATACCCATCGCCCACGATAAGTGCTCTTGTGTCTTGGTTGATACTTACACTATTCGCGGGTCTGCCGAGATCCTGAGCCGAACTTAAGTCACTTTCCGCAACTTGACAACACAACACGAGTTCAACTAAAGTATACACCACCCTGCTGGGTTTAGACACTTGATGTTGAATATTATATCAAATCTCAAAAAGATATAAAGTCCTTATTTAACAATGTCACACAAATCAGGCGTTGAACAGGGTATCGTAACACCAGTGTCCACCCCTTCAACACTCCAAGGGACCTTGACTGGGACAGTAACTCCAACAACACAGGCCGGTTCTATCAAGAGCTCGATTTCGAACGAGAAAGAGAGTGTTGTAGTCGAAGTCGTCCCAGATCGGGCTTCTCTTCCAAACCAGCTGGGTTCCGAGCTGTCGCGGAAGATTCGTCGTAAGTTTTCTAGGTATGAACTTCCAGAATGAAAGGAACTAACTGGTATCAGATAAATATGCCTCCTCATACCGGAAAATATTTGGCGTAATATTCACCATCAACCTCGCGGTCTTTCTCGCCTTTCTGATCAAAGACCGAGGCAATCCTAACTCGAGAGAGGTGGGTAGTGCTGCCTCCGCCAACCTTCTGGCGTCTATCTTATTCCGGCAAGAGGAGTTCGTGAACTTGGTGTACGAGATCTTCGTGCTCGCCCCGCACTCGTGGCCGCTGTCTGTCCGCAGGCGGCTTGCCAAGGTCTTTCATTATGGAGGCTGCCATAGCGGTGCCGGGACGGCCGCCGTTGTCTGGTATCTGCTGTATACCATCCTTGCGACTAAGGAGTATATCGAGGACAAACAAACCGACACTTTGATCAACATTATCACAAGCTACATCGTCATCACCATGTTCGTCGTCATCCTGACGGCTGCCCATCCAGACCTGCGGAGGAAATACCACGACCACTTCGAGGCTTTCCACCGGTTCGCGGGGTGGACTGCGCTGCTGGCCTTCTGGACACACAACATCGCCTCGGCGAACGTCACAGCTCGGCAATGGGACGCGAGCATCGGCTCCGTGCTGATCCGCTCTCCCAACTTCTGGTTCATCATCCTCACGACATCGTGCACGCTCGCGTCGTGGTCTCGCCTGCGCCACCACACCGTGTACCCGGAGAAGATGAGCGACCACGCGACGCGCCTGCACTTCAGGCACAGGCCCATGAGCCCGTTCTACGGCGTCAAGATCAGCGACAAGCCTCTGACGGAGTGGCACGCGTTCGCGACGATCCCCGACGTGGACCCGGAGTCGGGCGAGATCAACGGCTTCAGCGTCGTCGTCAGCAACGCCGGCGACTGGACCAAGAAGCAGATCTCGAAGCCCGGGGAGCGCAAGCTGTGGATCCGCGGCGCCCCTCTGCACGGGCTGCTGTACACCTCGCGGCTCTTCAAGCGGATCGTGGTCGTGGCCACGGGCTCGGGCATCGGCCCGTGTCTGTCGCTCCTGTTCGCCGACGTCACGCCCCGTCGCGTCCTCTGGAGCACACGAGACCCCGCCAAGACGTACGGGCAGAGGGTCGTCGGGGAGGTGCTCCGCGCGGATCCCAAGGCTGTCATATGGGATACCAATGAGAAGGGATATCCCGACATCGTGGCCGAGACGTACCAGCTCGTCCACGAGTCGGATGCCGAGGCCGTCTTCATCATCTCTAACCCCAAGGTCACCGAGAAGCTGGTTTTTGGCATGCAGTCGCGGGGAATCCCCGCTTATGGCGCGATATTTGACTCTTGATTTGAAAACGACCCGGGGAGAATAAGTGAAAACGAAGGGGTAAAAGGTAATTTTTACAGGTCTGGAGCCGCGTCAATCTTTGCGTGCGAAGATGTGGATAGGGGTACGGCATCTAGTATACGAAAAACCTTGGCGTGATTTGAATGTCATCGCCGCGAAGGCTGGTATTTTGGCAAACATGCGCCTCTTTCCAAACCGGTGCTCTTTTCATCCTCAGCGCCGGCCATTTATTTACAAGGCTTTGGGGTGTATGATGAATGGTGGGTGGATGGCGCGTGTTGCTGGGCCCTAGTGTTTATTAGCTCGACGATAGACTTAGGCTTCGATATCAGCCTATGATAAATAGTGGTGTGCTGTTGAACATTCCTAACATTCTCGTCGTCCTAGGTCATGATTCATGAACTGCTGTTTGTATCCGGTGTTACTTGTTGCTAGGGTTATCATGTGACAGTTTGCCATTTTGAAAACTGCCTGGGCCAACACCCCCTCTGAATACCACTACCTACTCTTTTGCTACAAGAACAATGACCTGATAATAATCAATAGTTGCACTTACTTTTTACAAATATTTGAACTTCTTTTGCTATTTGTTCTTAACTTAGGGAACGATATTGAATTGGAGACCTATTTGCAGTATTATATTCAGAAAACGGGATATCATGGCTGAGACTATTCAGAGTCTGTGACCATCTCGGTTTACACAGTATAGCACCTCTTTTTACGGCCAATCAACTTCCACCAATTTATAACAAGGTCTAGAACATTAGGTGCTACCTAGCATGCAGGCCCTGTACAGTTGCACGCGTTAATACCACCAACTGTTCTTCTCTTCTGTTCTGTTGACACTTAATTACCTTGAGGTAACCTCAGAGTGCCCCTTACAGCGTCTCCCGTCGAGCAAAGTAATCACTAAACGGAAACGAAAGCTACTAATTTGAATCGCCAATAATTGCTACCTCTACGCCTCGAAGATCTCTTCATTCCCACCGGCATCTAATCCATACTCCCGCAACTCACGCTGAGTAACGTCACGTCACGATAGGACAGGCAAGGAGCACACCACACCTCAGCGAATCTGTGCGACACCGACCCTGATTGTTAAAAATGCCGTGTTTCGGGGAGCCGCAACAGGGCCCATTTTCTACGGTGTGACTACTGCATACATGACTTGGCAGCGTGGAAAGTCAACCAAGCTGAAAGATGACAGGGTCGACTAAGAAAGCAGCAGAGACTATTCGACCCGCGCCTTACTTACATATGGATAATCATATGGTGGGGGTTAGAAAGGCAAAAATAAACGTAATTCCTCTGCGGTCTGGACCCCGACATCCCACGCACGCATGCAGGGCTAGCTTCTTCTGTGACGGTTACGCTCGCGTGGTCGGTTGTTGTAGCCGCTTATATGGGCCTATGTGGCGATCACACCCATCTGAAGGACGATTTAAGAGCCTGCTCACACGTCATGCAGGTTGTGACGAAGTTTCCTGGCAAACTTGAAAAGCTCGTGGCATTAGCGTTGACGCACGACGAGTGTTATCACTGGAATTTGCTGCAGAATGTGCTATGGTGCGATCAGCCCTATCGATCACGTCAACCCCAACACACATGACTGGCTCCACAGGGCTTCACATCGACTTGACTCGCCTATAACGATGGAAGCAAGCGTTATATCTAAGCACTTAGCTATACGCTATGTGGGAAACCCTGAGAATATGCCAGACCGGTGAACCTCAGACCAGGTATATAGCCCACGCGTCCCTGGGGATTCGCCCTGATGAACATGCAATCATGTGGGTACCTGATCGGAGTATATGGCCTGCGGCGATTCTGTTGTTTGGGTTTGTCGACGAAGGTGCTTTGCAGGACGATGACCAAAAACGAATGGTTGAAATAGGCGGCGGCGAGCGTCATGAGTGCAGTTCTTGTCTACACAGCATACGGTTTGGTTTATACCGGGGAAGACAGCCCATCGCCCATCGCCCATCACCATAGGTATACAGGTACAACGCCACGTTAGCTTCCGTTGGACAACGTCGCGATACACACGCCTTGGACCATGTCTGACCTATCCACGTTCTCGCTATTCCCGCGTCTCCCAATTGAGATCAGACGGTTGATTTGGGCGGAGGCCTTACCGAGGGGACGGATCCAGCTATTTGCGAGAGGCGTGCCCTGGGAGGACTGGCGTTTAGGCCCACCACTGATCGCGCAAGTGTGTCGCGAATCTCGCGAGGTCGCTCAAGACCTCGCAGTTGTCCGTGGCTTTCCCACTGCCGACGACAAGCACAACGAGACATGGTTCATCGGGCGCAGAGATGTTCTTGAGCTAGCTAGCGGCTACCCGTATCCGTTGTCGAACCCAGAGCCTTTCTTCGCTGCAGCTGAAGCTCTCGCCATCAACGCCGGCGATTTTGGGGGTGACATCAGATCCGTCGTCAGGGATCTGATTGGGGGCACCCGGTTTCATTCGGTCAAGGTTGTCTACCTTATAGCCGAGCAAATCAGTACCGCTTACTGGCCACGTTTTCGGCCGGACCTGATGGAGCAGGACAAGGGCAAGGGCACCATTCTCGATTTGTGCGACAGCTGCGATCTGAAGAGCATCGAGCAGTATAAAGCCTGGGCGCGAACCCAGGAAATGTCTCCGGTGTTCCCGAGACGGGAAGATGTCGAGATGCACCTACGGGCAGCCCTCGATGAAATCATTGTGGGAGAACTTAATGCATATCGAGATTCTGCACCGCCAGAACACCTGGACACCGGCGTCACGAATCCGCCGGTCCAGGGCACGTCCCTCCCACGCCATATTCCCAATCGCGATGACCCTTGGGTACAACAGCAGTGGCAGCGTCTACCGGACTTTCGCCCTGCGCTTCTTGTCTTAGGATGGTCATGACTAAAAGAAGATACAACGATGCCGGAAACCAGATGATGCACGCGTACATTTAATGGGCAATTGATGAAGTCGGATTACACGCAGCTCATATGCAGCCCCGCCCCTCCTTTACCTACTGCGCCAGTGCTACTAAGAGAAGAATTACTCCGAAGAATGATATATCGCTCGCATGGTCTTCTTTCTATATCAGCGCGGATTTGGGGGGGCAAACTGGCGAGTCGGCTACTTAGAAGTATAAGTAGCATAAGACTTGAAGCAGTTTTACTTTGAAGGTTGGCTGCCTCATCTTAAAGATTAGTTACAGACATACTATAACTATCCAGATTTCGAGAAGACGATACTAGTATAGAGATCTAATCAGAATGAACAAATCCCTACTCGTGTCTTATCTCACCGCACATAACTCTAGAGATCTGCTTTAAGCAGCAAACACCTGGGATGTCCCGTTGTCAATCTATTGAATTATCGGCAGTAATGCGGCGCCGCATCTCACCATACAGTAAGTCGCCAGAGGGATAAGCTGTATAGATACAGGGGGCTCACCGCCACACGCCGACTCTCTGTGCCTACTGTAAGAATCGCTTTTACAGCATCAATTGCTAGTCCTAGTTGGAACATATATACAGTATAATACTAGCTATTTCATTTTCCAGTTATTGTTATTATTTATCGTGAAAATCAAAGTTGGATTATAGATATAAAAGCTTTCATGTTGGTTGGTCCTATACTGTAGAGATGCTACAGCTACAGTACAGTAGTAGGCGCGTACCTTAGTGCATCTCTGGGGCAGCTGGTTAGCGAGTGTCAGCTGGTCTGCATCCTCGGTGAAGGGGACTTCTGAATCCCGAGTTTCCCTCAGCAGGATACACTCACCCTGTCGCTGTTACCTTACCACACCATCTTCTCAGCGAAAAGTCACGGAAACTCATCGCTTCCGATTCGGTCTCTGCGGTCGCGAGGAATACGCCATTGCAGGTCTCACTAGCGAACTCAAACAGGCAATGGCATATTCGCAGCAGCCTTTCTCGGGCTATCCTCGGGCACGTGAAGGTCCGCGGACAACCGCATCTCACACCGAAGAATCGAATCCAGTGCTGAGGGGATGGCCATTGGTGCTTGCGGCGAACGCGTAAGTGCCTGTATCACCGAAATCCATGTGCAGAGGCTGATGCTCCCTCTTGGCTCTCAGTGCCGCTCGGCTGCCATTCGTGGCCAAGGCAGCATGGGCAAATGCCGGGTTCGGCGATACCAAACACATTCCAGGTCTTGAGCAGTATGATTATTGCCTGCATGTAAGATGCCGAAACTATCTGCTTCAATCTCAGCAGTTAATAAGATGTCCAGCCTGTTGTGACCCCCTTGGCAACAGATAGCAGTCAAGTGTCTAAGCTAGAGGTCACACCGGAGCTCTTCCCACGGCAGCCAGAGTCTCTTACCGGTCGCTTCTACTCCACTACCGATTACCACGAGCTTTACAAATCTGGGAAATTGACTCCTCTACAAGTGGCTAAGGCTTTGATACCCTTAATCTCTCACGAACAGGATGGGAAATATGCATCAGCATGGTCAGAGACCCGAGTGGAATCCGTGCTGGCGGCAGCGAAAGCATCCACTGACCGGTACCGTCAAGGGAAACCCCTTGGGCTCCTCGATGGTATACCCATCGGCGTGAAAGAGGATACAGATGTCGAAGGCTATACTTGCTATTACGGACAGCGGCCTGAACCCTCGGACCCCGCTTTCGTGCCGGCAACGAAATCGCTCTGGCCTGTAGCTCAAATGGAGGCTGCCGGCGCTATCGTCGTCGGCATGCTCGCAATGCATGAATTAGGCAGCGATGTTAGTGGTTGTAACCCACGCCGTGGTTCGCCTAAAAATTGGAACAACACTTCGTACTACACGGGAGGCTCTTCCTCGGGCGCGGGATCCGCCCTCGCTGCTGGCTTGATACCCATTGCTATCGGCACCGACGCCGGCGGAAGCATCAGGGTCCCATCTAGCTTCTGTGGCGCATATGGGTTGAAACCTACTCTGCACCGCGTCTATGCAATGAGGTCTTCCATCTGTGTTATCGGGCCCCTCGGCGCCACCGCTGCCGATCTGACAATAGCATATAGGTCGATGACCGCCCCTAACCCTGACGATGCTATTCAGAGCTGCTTTGCGCCGTCCATTCCACCGTCTCCAACGGCAAAGAAGACGCTAGGTATATATCAGGAATGGATTGACCAAGCGTCGCCTGTGGTTCGTGAGAGCACGAAGAAGGCCATCGCTTACTTTGCCCAGAAGCTCGACTATGACGTAGTTGATATTCATATTCCCTACCTCCGTGAGGGTCAATTGGCACATAGTGCCTGGGCTCTCAGTGAGGCCCTGGATCACATCAGGTCACGCCTTAAGGAGCGATCATTTTCTATAATCAACCACTGCAATCAACTACTCCTGTCGGTGGGTGATTGTACAACAGCTGCTGATATGATTAAATATTCACAAATGAGGGCGCTACTGATGGAACACCTCGCTTTCCTCTTCAAGAAGCATCCCGGTCTGCTCATTGTCACACCGACGACACCCGAGGCCGGTTGGAAGGTTAGCCCCGGAGATGAGGCCTACGGATTCAATGATGGCAATCTATCAATCCGCATGATGACGTATATTTGGGTAGCCAACGCTGCCGGTTGTCCAGCAGTGAGCGCCCCGATAGGTTACGCCGAGCCAGAACAAGGAGAGGGGAAACTCCCCATTGGCCTCATGGTCATGGGCGAGTGGGGAGCCGAGGAACAGCTCCTTGCTTGGGCGGCGGAGGCCGAGGGCTATTTAAATGGTTCGCTTGAGGGAGGTAGAGTGAGGCCTAAGGAGTGGGCGGATGTTGTCCGGCTAGCTGCTGATGCAGATGACGAGTCAAGTTGAGCGACGACAATCGATTGCGGCCCCTATTCAAGTGCTTCGCACGTGAAAGATTGAAGCTTATCTTTAATACACACGTATTATAAGATAATTAGACAGAAAGTGAGACGTATAGTATGGAATTTAAGACGGAGATTCGCCTCTACTAGGTTGGAATGGACCGGTTTGTCTGGGCTATTGAGTACTTCGTATAGTAACTTTAATCCGAGAGCAAGGGGCCGGCCGTCCCCATAACCCCTGCAAGCATAAGTACCGGCCGGCAGTGGCCGTGATACTCGCTCCGCTCAAGAACAAGCTTGGCGACGTCGCCATCGATTTTTCCAACAGCATCGCATCACAACGTATATTTATGCGCCATCCGGAATCATTAACGTTTGCGGTTTGACACAGTAGGGAATTGGCTATAGTAGGAAGGTGTTTGTCGGCTCGTCTTGGCTGCGAATTACCTACAGAATACTCAGACCTCGCTTAGAGATGGATTGATAACAGGGCTTGGCATACCTGTGTGGGAGTGACAAATCCCCTATCACGCCAAGAGCCATTGATATCGAATATACGGTAACTGGATCGCAGCTTGGAGTTTTTTCGCATAAGTGTAACGCAATCTCGTCGAACTGCTCGTCATCCTCGGCCAGGACACTGATTACCAAATCGGTGACAATTCCTACTCCAATGTTTCATAATGGCACCCCCGCGAATAACTTGGCTCCCCGATAATTACCTGTCTCAAACAAGTAGCCGAAGGCAAAGTCATCATCGGTTATTTGCCGGATGGGAGGGTGTTATTGCATGGGCTGCTGCCTTTAGACCGTTCATTCAAGTTGACCTACGCGCCCAGTTCGACAACCCATGTTTGGCCCCGGAGTGTAGTAAGCATCTTGAATAAGCTTCTGTGGTATTCAGTCGACGTATCCTATGGCCACGAGGTTGAATTCTTGGTCGATCGGCACCGCGAACGAACGCGGAGTTCCAAGTTGTTCCCTTCCCGAGCCGTTACATCCTCCGCCCAGTAGTACTCACCCACAGGTTATCTAGGAGGGGGACCGGCCTTTATATCCCCTTTTGGATGGCCCATAACACAATTCACCAGGACAATTATAGCCAGCTCTCAGGGCTCCTCCTATTATCTCCGTCGCCGAACCAAACTCTGGTTCTTCGTCTGGCGGCTAAGTGTCGAGTGAGTTGTTCCTCGGCGGCCATAACTGACCGAATGCGGCAACAACTCGACCCCCCACGGAATCTGCAAGGAAGATCTGAGCTGCATAGTGCAGCCGCTCAAGGTAGCAATGTGAGACTATACTGGGCTTTGGGCCGTGTAGATCTGACGCTCTTATTCACGACCTTGCCCCATCCTCTTAGAATAAAGTCCTACAACTAGGACAAGTCCTYTTTTTTTTCTTAATATGTTGGTCTAGATCAAAGACCTAATGTGATCATTTTGCCTCATGCCTTCAACTTATCTTTCCCGCTCGTTATGGTGGTTCAACTGCCAGATGATGCATGGGCAGCTGCTGTTGGAGTCCAGATCTACTCTTAGTGAGCAATTCTCGGCACCATTTTCTTCTTGTTTTGGCAACTTTTAGCGCACGCGATTTCCTGTTCAGGACAGCAGAGTGCCTGGAAGCTTCTGAAACTCTCACAAAATACGCCCCAAATGGCTATAACTGACCCCGTGTGTTGCACAGCATCTGTCTCATATGCAGTTCTTTGATGATTTTCCTGGTCTGTAAACATCGCGAAAGAGATAGTTGTAAGGATCCCCGTTGATAATAGTATCAGTTTTAACGTAACACGCTAACGATGATCATGCAGACGTCGCTCTGTTCTCCTACGCCACGCTTTTGAGTACTGCTGGTAGCATTGCGCAACAATTGCACACAATTGTGCTATGGGAAGAAGTCAAAACGAACCAGTTCTATTATGTAAAAGATCACCTAGAAAGCCCCGAGCTTGCCATCGCGGGGCCGTCTTATGGGCTCGATCTAGTGCTCTTCTATATTCGTGCGTGGCCTTATCCCATTATTAAATGAAGTATGAATAGGATGGCTAGCTAATGACCGTTTCAATAGAGTACTATTGTTATAATGTGGAAGGCTACTTGACCCTATTTTGGTACGTTTGAAGCCGATATATGATGCGAGTCGTTGGGCTAAGAAAATAAATAGGGCATTTGCTCTCGCCTTCTCTATTTTCAAACCAACGGAATGTGCCCACCACCAACGTATCAGGAGAAGGCGCGGTACTTTTTCAAAGGTGGCGGCATTTCTTCTGCCTGCTCTGCTCATAAGTCTTCTACAACTCCCAGCTGTAAAGTGTTCGACCCCGGCCTTCATAACCCTCGCGGATCTTAGCTGTAAGTGGCCCAAATGTGCCGTTTGCTTTGCAATCGTTGTTCTAATTCGACAAAGTGGCTGCTAGCCTGTCTCTGGGAAGTATACTTGTCGTGGTTATACTCGTCAAGTATATCCAAACGCGGAGGAAACTGCACCGCTGGACGGTCCGCTTCCCTCTCCCCAGAGACGCGAACGATAACGGCGAGGACGGACAGGACACAGACTCGGAAGATAGCATCTACGACGGCTGGCTTATTGTGCGATTCGCCATCGCCCTGCTCTTCATCGAGGCTTTCCAGATATTGACGATTCTATCGGAGGTTGCGCAGATCAATAACAACAAAGAAGAAGCCCTGCCCCCAGAGCCTGACATATCGGCCGCTCATGCGCAGGTCGATTTCGTAGAATTCATACCCGGAGTGTCGGCAGGACTCTTGGTAAGTTATCCAAGTATTAGTGTTGATGGTACCCTTATAAGCAAGTTGTCCAGTTTTAGGACTGTAGCTGGAAACTACACAAGCCCTTACTAATGCCGGCCTTCTAGGTGTTTTTGGTATTTGGGACAACACGGACTTGCCAACGTACCATATTTGGTTCGCTTATTCCGCGCAGGTTCCGTCGCAGAACAAGATCGACGGGCAGTAATTCTTCAACGCCAAGGTTTGACCATCAATCAGGAACTTTCTTAACATCACCATCACTCGGGACCAGTCCTCCAAGATCTCCCGAGCTAATTCCGCCACGCCCTGGCGAGCAAACATCTCACATGAGGTCGCCATGTCCAGGTCTTGAGCATACGGGGTCTGAATCTGGTCAATCGAGGGCACCGGCCTTAATCGAAAACGGAGTCGATAATATTGATGTATGCTCTCTTAGCAGCTACGATGCTTCCAAGCTAAGTCACCGGGGAGATTGCCAAGAAGGGCAATCGTCCAAGTGTTAGGGGATATACGGTTGAGAGTGAGGCAATGTGGCGTAAAATTAATAAGGAAGGATTTCATTCTTCATCATTAATAGGGCTAGATCATGTACTAACGAGTTATATCGGGAAGGAAGAGCAGCGAAATATCTAATGGGTTTTTATTGAACTGAAATGACGACTGGTTGTATACGTTTTTGGAAAGATAGACAACACGTTAATGGTATGACGATTTGCCGGCTAATTTTTTGTTACCAGAAGGTGGTTACCTATTGAATCATAATTACGGCTGAACACAACTGTCTTGATCTAACTTTTTCTTGCTGCTGTTACACGCACTAATACCGAGGGATTGTATCTTACCCGATATGTGTACAATCATATGAGCGGCGAGCTGTTGATTCAGCTGTCCTGCGAACTACCCGATCTTGTGAGACAGGCAGCTGCGATATCGGGTTTGAAAGGGTATTTGAATTGCAATAGTCTTCTCGGGCTTCGAGGGGGGATGAGGTCCAGTCCCCCTATTCAGCTAGGCGAGCGATTCGCAGTATATTTATGCTTAAACATCCTCGCTTTCAATTGCCGACCTCGCAATCTGCTTCATCGTCTTCGTATAGCTGCCTCGGATGATCAGGTGCCTCCCGGGTCAGGTGAATCGGATCGGTAGGTCCCGGTACCGGAGCTTTCGGGTCGGATCCAGTCCCTCGGTACGTGTACCAGTCCATCTCCTGCTCCGGCTTAAGGGTGGCAGGTCCTTTATGATCACTTGACACCCTAGAAGATTACTGTTGCAATTCGAACATCCTTCCAACCCTTTGCACTCAAGCCCTTGCCATACAGGGCTGCGCGAAATAACGCTATGCCCGAAAAGCTCAGCTCAGGGATCATGACAGCTTATTTCGCAGCACATGTTCTCGTATGAACTGTTCCCGAGTCAAGGATTGCAATTGATTTCTATATCGGGTCCGCGGACCGTATCCCCATTCTCCGCCCAAAATGGAGGAATTTCCAAGCATAATATCAACAAATTCGATTCAGTTTGCAGCCAGGCTAGCCTCTTTTTGGCTTTCCCTTGGAAATGAGTTAGGACGAGGGATATATATCAATGATCATCCGTATGAAGCATGTAGAACTTGGATCTGGGCGGGTATCTATTCGTTCTGTACATAGCTTTTAGTTCATTTTGTGAACAATATACATGTCTGAACGCGAGGACTCGGGGGGTTATTAGGCGTATTATAGGCCATGGTACCGGGTATGTACATGGTCTCCAGTAAATGGCTACCCCTACTTCCCCAAACATCCAGACCAAAATCTGGGGAACTGGTGGAGGCGAGTACCAGTTTCTGGGGATTTGGAGACACTGACGGAAAGCTGGTTAAAAGTATCTTAAAAGAAAGAAATCGAAGTAATTCAGGCACGCCAAGCACATAATAATTGAAATACTAGGCATTCTAAATCATTGTGTCACGATTCTACATGCTCAAAATAGTGAAAGGTCAGGATGTTTGGTTCGGAGAAGCCAGCTAACTTGGGCTGTTAGGGTTCATTACGCAACAATACCTAGTGTTCACGACTTATCGTATGATTGGATACCCAACGACGGCTTGATACATACTATCTGTGATCTTTAGATGGTTAGCTGCCAAGAATGTGCGTCCTTAAGGCTTGCAGGTATCGGAAGCTGTGCTTTCAGCATCCGATGAGACTCAAACATTGGTGGATAAACTTGGGGATGTCTGGGATCGGGTCGGGAGTATGGGGTTCTCCAATTTCCCCAACCTCGTCGGCCCTGGACCACGGACCGGGTTCGGCGACCACTGTGTTACAAGCAGCGGATCTAGGGGCGGGGAGGTATAATACTACCTCCCCCCAATAGATCTTGTTGATATGTTTGGGACTTGTGATGCGATTGCCCACCGAAGGCAGCAAGAGAAGAGAATTGAGCTAGACGCCCGCGGTCAACGTGAATGTCATCATGGCGTCGAACGTTCAGATTACAACTGCCCAAAAGGTGGCCGATAGAGATCTAGAGGAAAAGTTAGGACAGAGCGCTCTATTTGACGCGAAACAGGCTACTGAAGATGAGCACGCGCAGACACCTTTTCAGGCCATGCGAGAAAATCGCAGGGCTGTTATGTGGTCTATTTTGATCTCACTGACTATCATCATGGAAGGGTAAGTTTCTACCTTTGGATCACACTCAAGAGAGTCTGTTTCCTAATTACTCACCGTCTAAAGCTACGACACTATTCTTATCGGCAACTTCTTCGCGTATCCCGAATTCAAAAAGAAGTTTGGAACTTACTATGGTCCTAAGGATGGCTATGAAGTCTCTGGACCTTGGCAGACTGGCCTCAATCAAGCCAGTACAGCTGGCGCTATCGTCGGTACGTTGCAAGACCCTCGGTGCCATACTCGACTAGGCTGCAAGTCTAATACTAGAGTTGAACAGGTGGTTTACTTAATGGCTACATCGCTTCCAGATTTGGTTACAGATGGGTCATGATTGGATCATTGGGAGTTCTCAACTTCTTCATCTTAATTGTTTTTCTGGCCGATAATGCTGGGACATTGCTCGGCGGCCAAATCCTCTGCGGTCTTTGCTGGGGCGTCTTTGCTACCTTGGCGCCATCATACGCCTCAGAGGTCTGCCCTACAAATCTGCGTGGATATATGACTACTTACGTCAATTTGTGCTGGGCGGTTGGTCAGCTCCTAGCCTCAGGGGTGTTAACAGCCTGCCTCAGCATCAAAAGCGAATGGGGCTTTCGAATCCCATTTGCTGTTCAATGGGTACTCGACCTGCTACTTCGACTCCTTTATGGTACCAACACTAACATGCGCGACAGATCTGGCCGATACCGTTGATGGTGGTCTGCTACTTGGCCCCTGAGAGCCCTTGGTGGCTCGTCCGTGCCGAACGCCTGGAAGAAGCTAAACGTTCGATTAAAAGATTAAGCGGCGGAAAGACAGAGGAACAAATCAACAACCAGGTTGCAATGATGGTGCATACAAATAGAGTAGAAGCCGAGGATACAAAGGGTGCGACATATATCGACTGCTTCAAGGGAATCAATCTGCGGCGAACAGAGATCGTCTGCGTCGTGTTCAGCGGCCAGATCCTCTCTGGCAGTAGTTTCGCATACACACCTACATATTTCTTTACCTCAGCTGGTCTACCCGTCAATGCCTCCTTCTATCTAAGCTTGGGCGCTAAAGGAGTCGCATTGATTGGAACTATACTGTGAGTATACTCCGAACATGGGGAATACTTGGCTTTGCGCTAACTGTGTTTAACAGATCTTGGGTTATGATCACTAAATGGGGTCGACGTACATTATACATGGGTGGAATGGGCACTCTATCCCTCATCTTATTAATTGTTGGAATTCTAAACGTCTCTGCTGGCACTCGGGGTCTTTGGCCATCCGGTGGCCTCTGCGTCCTCTGGCTGTTTATCTACTCCTTAACCATCGGGCCCCTAGCCGTAAGTGTTTAGATTCAACTTCGCCTCACATCATGCTGAACATCCACGCAGTATAGTATCATATCCGAAACCTCGTCGGTCCGGCTCCGTCCTCTTTCGGTCGTGCTCGCACGTGTAGCGTATCAGGTTATCAATATCATCTCACAGTTCCTGAATACTTACATGATCAGTCCAGTAGAGTGGAATTGGAGTGGCAAGAGCGGTTTTTTCTGGGGTGGTACGGCATTACTGGTATTTATCTGGTCCTTCTTCCGTTTGCCGGAGATTAAGGGCCGTACTTACGAAGAGTTGGACATTTTGTTCATGAGGAAGGTGTCTGCTAGAATGTTTGCGAAGACGCACGTCGATGCCTACGAAACCGTAAGGGCAGATGACGCCCTGGATGTAGAGCTAAAATCATCGCACTGAGTGAGCGACGCTGATATATCATAACAAGAATTGATTAGCAACTAGCTAACAATGGGCTTGATGGATAGCATAGCGTTTTTATCCGGCCTTGTGCTAATCGGACACAATAGCTTTTGCGAATAATTCCGTTCTTCAACCAATTACGAGTTTGTTAACTAGCGATATTACTCGGTAGTCTCTGTACTTACTATTACTCAACTGGTAAAACGTGTGAGCAATTCGAATATGCTTTTACAGGATTATGGGTGGAATTCAAGCTTTTCTTGTCATTCAATCATAGGGAACGATATTATAGTTGTATCCGAGTTTTCATTGCTCTCGGGTTCCGAGTACGAGCGTCCACCACTCGACTCCAGCTAGGCTTTGGTAATTGATTGACTAGAGCAATTATGTGATTATAATTATAGATTCTAAACACTTTAGAGAGAAAAAAAAGAGATTTCATGACGTCGCTTTTTCCAAGTATGAAGACTCCTGATCGTTGAATATCTACACGAGCAGTGGCTGCCGTTCGCCTTGACACTCGATCTGCATTTTATCTCCTTCCCTAAATCTGAACATGTTAGTGAGTATGTGCGTTTATGGTATAGGACGACCGCTTAGCTGACCTTATATACCCAACAAAAGACAGCAGCCAAAATGAGCCCATGTAAGTAAGACACCACTCAAGAATACCTGATGTGTGGTAATGGCCAGAGTACGTGAGGGCCACGAATGAGATCCCAATGAAAAGTTGACAAAAAACCAGGAACGTATTAAATATGCACCTAAGTCGAGTAGGTGAGTAATTTTATAGCATATTAAATCGTTAAGAAAGCCTACCACTTCCGTAGCTCGACGAACACCACAGTTCCACGAGTCTGGTCCCACCATACAACAATAGTTGTGACAGCGCTCAGGAAGAGACCCCCAAATGTCACCATCAGCAGATATTGGTGTCTCAAATGTGCTTCGTATGTATCGAAGATGCTGAGCAAAACCAAGCTCACGGCAGCGGCTAATCCCGTGACAAGCGCGACGAGACTCAACCCCTGCTTCCATCGTGTATCGTTGGTGAGGCCATAAAACCTTGGCGAATAACGTACATGATGAACTGCAAACACGGTGCCGAAGAAGCAGACGCCTGTCGCAGCACAGCCGACAATGAAGACAGGCTGAAAGGTCTGGGCAGCAATGTCACTGACGAACGGTATATCTGGATTAACTTGGCCCGGATACCGAGGTCGGCCAAGAGATAGCCAGCGGATTAGCAAAATGGTAAGAGTTGCAAACCAGAACAAGCTGGCTAGAAGCGGAAACAACCAAAGCCGACGATGTGAGAACACGTCGCGAAAGGTATTGTACCAAAGCCGTGCCATTTTGAATGAACGGCTGTGGTGTGATGCTTAATTTCGATATCTCTAGTAATTGACTATAATTATATATATCGAGGTATATATAGGCAACAGGCTCACGGACATGTTATGAAAGTAATAGATGCTAATGGACATGGCTCGTTTCTCTAACTAGCATTAAACATCTCGAGTCAATAAACTCTCTCAGGACCTGCCGCACCTGTCACTACGTCATCGCTTCCTCCCAGCAGATGCTGTGATTGGTTGAATTTTAAAGTCTGACATCTCCACGCTGTGGTTGATGATTGGGCTTGTCGGAGACGAGCTACATACATACCTTCGTGGTTTACTCTGCATCATATCTGGTAAACGCTTTTAGGGATAGTTGAACAGCTCCTTTCTGTTTACCTAAACTAAAATTTAAGACTTGCAGAGTGAGTCTCAAGACTTAATACCTTAGGTACCTAAGTAGAGCACTGCTATGATCGCTAAGTTGAGGGGTACCCTGAAATTCGGGGTACATTTACCCCGGAATGCTGCCCCGGAACTGGACCACCGAGGCGGAGGAAATCAATCGCTAAGAGAATTAACTACATATTCATGGAGCTTGCAGTGAATTCTCCCCTAATGTCTCGGATTAAGCCAAATGAGAGTGCAGAAAGAATCGATACGTAATAGTCCTAACCATGAGTAACACTGCTTCGCTATGGCCCGTCGTATTGCTCGTAGGTACTATTTCGTGTGCCATCAACAGGTTCGCCTCGTGTCTTCACATCCATAACCGAAAAGGAGTGCTAATAGACTACTAGACAAGCCATTGTCTCGCGATACAATATCGTCCGCACAGCGCTCATTGATAATAACACTACGCCTCTCCAAGTAGGCAATGGAAACTTCGCCTACAATGTTGACAACACAGGAATGCAAGTGAGTACATATTATATACACCCAAACCAGAAGCTGGAGCTGATTCTATAGTTAAAAGTCTTTTCTCCCCTTCAACACCCTCTCCAGTTGGGCATGGCACAATGACTCGTTGCCGGACAAAGAAGACGTAAATGACTATCATGGTGTCGTTACGTTGACGCATGGAAAGAACGTGTCGTATGATTTACCAGACCCGAACTTACCAGGAGCAAGTCAATGGCTCATAGGAAATCCAAACCGCATCAATCTCGGTCGCATCGGTCTGAAGTATAGAGGCGCGACGCTGTCAGCAGCACAAATATCAGACCCGGCGCAAGAGCTCGATGTTTGGAACGGTGTGATAACATCGAATTTTAAGGTCGATGGCGAATCTGTCAAGGTAACCACTCAAGGAGACTTTGAGAGCGATTCAGTTGCGTTTCGTATTGAATCGGAGCTGGTCGTCTCTGGTGCTCTGGAGGTTGAGCTAGATTTCCCCTATCCCCCCGATTCACAGCACGACCTACAAATACGAGGTGTTCGTCGGTGTGTACAGCTTTCCGCTGAACCACAGCACGGCTATCGTCAAATCCAAGGGCGCCGACGAAGCACATATACACCATCAATTGCAAGAGACCAGCTACTTCGTGAATCTACGATGGCCCTCTGGGGCACAACTTACATTGTCGAGGAACGAAGCGGCGGACTCGGCGGCCACTACTGCACACCGCTATACCTTGTCCAAAGCGAATGATTCGGTTAATGGCGCTATTGAGTTTTCGGCGAACTTCTCTCCCGAGACCCAGAGAGCTGACCTCCCGGCGGCGATCTGGCGTCGAAATTCTAAGGATTGGAATAAGTACTGGAGCCGGGGCGGGTTTATTGATGTCACATCGTCCCCTAGCCCGGCGGCTGACGAACTGCAGCGCAGGATAATCTTGTCGCAGTACCATGTACGTGTCAACAGCGCAGCAAGCGGACAATCACCACAGGAAAGTGGGCTGATGAATAACGGCTGGTATGGTAAGAGAAAACCTGCGCGTCTGATTCGGCTCTATAACGAGATGGCACTAAGGCGAGAGCAGGAAAGTTCCACATGGAGCAGGTGATTTGGCATAACGCTCATTGGTGTATCTGGGGTCGTGAAGATCACTTCGACGACATCTTCCCGGAACTCTACGAGACTTTCCTGCCTTCCTCTATAGCAAGGGCAAAGGCCATGGGCTGGGAGGGGGCTAGGTAATGGATAGATCCTCTGTCTTTGGGTGAATGGATAACTACTAACATCTGGTGTTTCGCCTAGGTGGCCGAAGATGACGGATATTAATACAGGGCGAAGTTCACCAGGAGGCATCAACGCTTTTCTCATGTGGCAACAAGTAGGTTTCAGGGGACTCCCATTCGAATCCGTGACGACGGACAAGACTAGTGACTAATCAATATGAAAACACAGCCTCACCCGATGTTTCTCGCCGAGTTGAGATACCAGATCTCGCCTACGAAGGACACGCTTCAGCGTTGGGACCATGTGCTCACGGCCACGGCCGATTATATGGCATCGTATGCCTGGTTCAATGAAACATCTGGGCGATATGACCTTGGCCCTCCGTGCGTATCACCGCGAACATGTGCTTAATTCTGAATTTCTGACTCCTTTCGCAGTGCCTACGGTGTCACGGAGAACACACCCCCAACGGAGACTCTAAACCTAGCTTACGAGGTATTTATCTCAGTCCTCGAACACTGGTAACCTGATCGCTCACACCTGCTCTAGATTGCGTACTGGCGCTATGGTCTCGACGTAGCCCGGAGATGGACGCAGCGACTCGGACAACCCGTTCCTACAAAATGGACGACCGTAGCTGCGAAGCTGGCATCGCCACCACAGACCGATGGGCTGTACACTGTCTACGAGGGGCTTAATGACTCATGGTGGCAGGATCCCAGTCTTACCCGCGACCCGCGCAGCGTGATTATGCTGCAGGGCTTTCTGCCCGACACCCCGGCTGTCGATTCGGCCGTCGGCCTTCGTACCGCCGATAAGGTCGCGGAGCTCTGGACGGACGACAAGATCTTTGGCTGGGGACGGCCTGTCCTAGCACTCAACTCGGCGAGGGTAGGAAACCCTGAACGTGCCGTGAGGTATCTCACCGCTTATGATTACTGGGTGTTTGACGATGCTGGGTTCGCGCAACGCGGGGGTAATGGTACGCTTCCAGAACGATTGTTACGAGATGCTGGAGAGATAAAATTCACTACTGACATGAATAGGTGGCACACCTCCCCCTTTCCTGCCGGGAAATGCTGGGTTCCTCTACGCTGGCAAGTATTTCGCTTTTCAACTTTAGCGGCCGAAATAGCTAATGAGTGTGTAGTGGCGTACATGGCCGCTGGTTGGCAAGGCTCCGAAGGACATGCGCCGGGGTTTCCACAAGATGGGAGTTGGATCGTGAAGCACGAGGGTCTACACAAAGCTCTATAGTTCTATATGGCCTAGTGAAAGGTTATATATATATACATCGCGGTCTAAATCCCCGGGTTCGCTCCAATGGCTTGGAACGCCTGGAAGTAAGATTGGTGCTGATGCTGAAACCAGACGGTCGCGTTGGCCTATACCCGTGTGCCTTTAGTCTAAATGTCATCGAGCTCTTTTAACATGTACAGGTGCGGACAGGCGTGTAGCGGCTCCTCTTCGTTTATGTTTAGTGTCGATGAATCCAGAGTTTTATGATTAGGACTTGACCCAGTCAGGAACGACCTTCTTAACGAATTTCATGAACTTCCAGAAACCGACGGCATGTTCAACGTTTCCATGGGGATCGGTCACACGTTCGGGGAAGGCTATGCCGGCGCCGAATAACCCAGGAACGTATTGCCTTTGGTGCTCTGCCTTTGAGTCATTCTGTTTATAAAAGCGCCCGTTTAAGTCATCGAATTCCACCTGAAGAGGCTTAGCCGTAGTATCATCTTTCTCGATGACCTTGAGACGGGGCAGCGGGTTTCGGCAATATCCTACGGCCTGAACAAAATGCGTGCATTCTGGCAAATCTGCTTTGTAGGCCGCTTCCTCGTGGTCGGCTGTCCAGACTTTCGTGATAACCCTGCTGACGGCGCTATTGGGGAACGCCTTGCGGTCCAGGTTTTGGCGTGCCCAATCCGCTGCTTGGCCTTTTAAGCCGGTGTTGTCGCGCAATATCCACCCATCCATGTACTCGGCATAGCGAGGTTCATTTCGCATAAACCATTTAACGCGAAGATGACGGTGCGTGGAATTAGCGAGATTTACAAGGTTCATGAGTACCAAAATCGCCGAATGAGAGGCGCCGATAACGGCAACGGTGGTCCTCCTGGCTCTAGGGTCGAAATAATTTGGTAGCATCGATGGAGTTAAGGCTACGTCTAAGTCGACTGGGTTTAGCCTTTTTTGCATCCTTTCGATAGCGGGTATGTTCTTCGAAACTGGTTCAGAGCCTGTACAAAGAGCTATTCTCGACGTCGTCACATGCCCTCCGTCATCAAACTCAACCTTCCAGATGTTCGTCTTCTCGTCTAGAGTGGCGCTCGTCACCTTGGCTCGATGCGTCTGAACTTGGGGATGCACGGTCAACCCATCCGTGAGCATTAAGCACATATCGGCGGCATAACCTAAGCGGCACCCCTGATCCTGGGGTAGCTCCTGTAAAGCCGTCAAGGCGTTTGGCTTGGGGGTGGCCTCGACAATGGCCTTGAAAGGCGAGACGTCGTTGGCAAACTGCACAAAGAGGCTCACTTTGGTATTGCTGGGCACCTCGCGGTAGCGAGAACCAACACGGCCACCTTGGAAGTGAGGGTCGACCCAGACCAACTTTTGCCGATCGGTTTGAAGTTCAGCGCCATGTTCCAGCAGATTGCCGATAACGGTAATACCACCGGGCCCAGCACCAACTACCACGGCGCCGGTCGAGGGCACCGAGGCAGCCGAGTAGAAACGATATATACTACCCTTTCCATATCGCAGTAGGTGAGGGCTCACGGCCACGCCACGGCGAGGATAGCCTAAATGGATTCTGAATGTTTGCCAAGCATGCGTCATGGTGGTTGACTTCAATATATTGTGAGCATCGGAGCCATAATTATCGCCGTCTTGTGCACTAAATGCCTGCCTCTAGATAAGGCACTAAGGTTAGATAATGCTTATCAGAACATCAGAACCATAACTAAGCCTTATAGGGTCTACCTACTGTAAGTTAGGCATTAAAAATACTGTACAGTGCTATAATAATGATTCCAGCCACAAGCATAGGTAATCCGTACAGTACCTAGGGTAGGTAGGTAGGACGGCAGCACACAGACATGACGTCAGCCGCCAAGGCCAGTGTGCGCATGGGAAAATGACGATGGTTTCCTAAATAAACTAGTGTACTGCTGGTAATGGATCTTGCTCGATTTCTTCCTGTATCCTCAATTTTCATACAGTAGATGGCAAATGTCGATTTGTGCTGAACTACTGTACTTAGGGACTGCTACACTAATTGAATGGGGATAGTTGAGCAAGTAGCTACAGTACCTAGGCGTACACGTACAGTCGTGGGATTGGGTGAATTGGGTGGGATTATGGGGGCTAGCTCCAGCTATTGACGGGGCAACGAATATCAACAAATCAGCACCAACCCACCAACAGACAAGCGCCCAACCAAACAATCCAATTGAATCCGGCCAACCAGAAAACCGAACGCAACATTGAATTGACAACTCAGCAACGGCATCACAACACACCTGTTTGGTGCTGGGTATCACATTATTCACTGGCCGCACTGTATCATTGTGCCCTGCATTTCACCCACCACAACGCCTGTTGTGCTACAAATACATTTAATAGAGGTCAAGGGTGTACCTTGTCAGCTGTCCCAGCTTTTCTTTGCTTTGCTTTGCTTTGCTTTCAATGCCTCGTTCGACGCCCGATTGCGATTTCAATATTTACGTCGACCCATCCTGCCTTAGCACACCAATGGACGAAGATACGATATCCCTGACTCGTCATGTTAAGAGACCCGCGACGCCCCTCAATCAACAAAGAATGCGTCGAAACCTGCCGAATCATCCGGCCCCAAGTCAAAAGCTGCGCAGCAGCCACACCCCAGCATTGAGACAGACGACGACGCGGGAATGGCCGAGAAGGAGGTAGATGGTACGAGGACAGGCTCTGGAGCGTCGTCCCGAAGACCCTCTGAGCCTGAAAGTGAAGAAATTGAAGAGAATTCCATACTCAGCGAGAGGACAGACCGCTCTTTTCAGCTGGATGATGGGGATCAATCGTATGTTGATCATTCCGAATTTGACGCCGATGGCACATCACATATATCCAGCATCGCTCCGGGAGGGGAAGAGGGTGACGAGAGCAGCTCCCAACACGAAGGTACGGATGAGGATGTCTTCACTGACAAGAGTCCACGCAGCTCACTGGCTCGTACGACGCCGGCTCCGAGTCTGGGAAAGGTGTCGACATTGACAACATGACAACCATCACGACCCGCTCGCCTCGCATCTCGGATATCTCACAATACGACAGAGAAGACTTCGTCCCCACCGCACGGGGAACACCACGACCACCCTTCAGAACGCCTTCTGACGTGCGGGCTATGCAGATGTCGTCGCCCGCAGGATCTGTTCTAGGCTCCCCACGATCGCCCAGAAAACATTTCCCGACAGGTTCGAGGATGGGGACTCCTTCCGCTTCCGCACAATATTCTCCTAAGACGAAGTCTACGCCACCACGTTTCAAGTCGCGCCCGGAAGCGCCTCTCGTACTCCTCCACGTCACACTGCTGCCGCTGCGATGGATATGGGGGGACTTGGTTAACAACCTGGATCCCGCTGAGATGAGCGAGCAGGCGAAGACGCTGCGGAATTCGTGGCGTGTACTACAGGATCGCGTTGGGGACACAGTGATCGAACGAGGTGTTCTGCTGGGCCATCCTCAGAATGATTATGAGGTTCTTGAGGAGCGTCTATTAGAAGCGCTGGATCTTCCCGTTCGTCGGCGTGCAAGGATTCTAGAATGCGGCCACTACCTAGGCCCCTCAAACGAGTCAACACTTACAGAAGATGAGGAGAGCGAAGACGAATATAGCCAGCATAGGAGACAATCAGCGACCAAGCGTCACTGGTGTGCTACGTGCAAGAGTGAGATCCGATACGACGCTCTTGGTGACGCTAAGGTCTTTCGCCTTAAAGTATATGCTAGCAACGGCCTTATGCGAGCCGGTGCCTGGGAAGCCTGTTGGAAGGAGATGGAGCGTGTAGATGCGGAGCTCGAACCGCTAGTCGAGCCCGCAGTCCAAGATGAAATCGTGCGCCTGGCCGCTATGCAGCAGGAGCGCGAGATCGCACAGCAACAGGAGGCGGAGATTGCTAAAGAAGTGGAGATGCAATACGAGGAACAGCGTCGAAGTGAGGAGCTATTACAACAAGAGCAAGCCCGATCTCAATCGTCGTCACCACCAGCGCCAGAGGTGATACCTGAAGCGATCCACGAGCATATTCATAAATCGAGATCACCTCGCCGCCGCCAGCGGGACGAAGAAAGGCTACGTGAGATATACGGAGAGACACCACCACCCCCTGAATCCCACACTCGAGAGCCTTCTGCGCATCGTCCTAGCCCGCACGTCCCTGCGTCGCCCGCACGATCTTCGGAGGAGACGACGGCGCCGGAGCCAAGGGAGAATCTCCGCCGTGGGTACCAATCGGCATCTTTGCCCGAGCTTCTCCTGCGATCGGCCAGGGTTCTGATGCAAGACCGAAAGAACGTCGTCATCTTTACACTTGGCCTGTTTGTCTTGATACTTTCACTACGAACCACGCCTCCTGACGCCTCCTACGAACCTATAATCTATAGACCGAAGAATATGCCGGAGGCCCAACAACTTTCTGTCACCGATGCCCCTCTAGTAATGTCAGAACAACAGCATCCTATTGAAGTCCGCGATATGGAATCCATAGTAGTAGCTATGCCGAGCTTTGACGTACTCGATACCAACCCCTCTCAGGCCAGCTGCAGTGACGAGGCATCGAATAGCGAACACTACCTGCAAAATTCGGATTATTATGAAGTGGCATCTCCCATTATCGAGCAGCCTCCACTGATCAGCGTCGCATCAGAGGCCGAATCGCAGCCAACGGAGGACACTTTTACCACCTCCGCTAGCTTCTCAATGATTTACGAGCCCTGCGAGAGCCCTACAAGTTCGTCTCCGTTGGAGAATGCTCAAGCCAGCTCTGTGATCCTCGACTCCGCAATAGCGGAAGAGGCTGCGCAAGAGATCGTAGAAGAGACCGTGCACGAGGTAGTAGAGGAAGTTGAGACTACTACAGAGAAGACAGTCGTGAAAATCATTCAGACGGTGACTCGGACAGAAACCCACACACAAGTACAAATAGAGACACAGACCGAAGTTGAGATGGCCACTGCTGTTGAGACGGTCATAGTTAAAGCGACCGAGGTCCCAGAACTCGAGACTATGCCGGATATTGAAGAGAAGACGCCGGACTCGCAAGATGGTGCAGTCCTCGCTGAAGATGGTTCACCAAACGAGGAAATTGCCGGCAACGGCCCCGAGGTCAACTCTGGTTGTCAGACTATGTCGGAAACTATGCCGGAAACTGTGTCGGAAACTGTGTCGGAAACTGTGCCGGAAACTGTAGCCGAACCTGTATCCGAGACTGTGCTCGAAACTGTGCCCGAGTCCTTGCTCGAGGCTGTCGCCGAGCCCACGGCGGAGCCAGAGGCAGCTCCCGTCGAAGCTTAAATTATGATAAGCGTCTTCTCTATTTTAAGGCGGTATGTCGATGAGTTACAATTGTTAGTTTAACATCGGGCATTTTGGGAGGTATCACCATCTCGGATTCTGTCATGTTTACACGTCACATTGATTTATGATAAGGACGGGCCAGCGAGTATAGCATACCGCATGCCCATACATACAACATGCGATTATTCAATCCACGCTATTTTCGCCTGTTTTTTGCGTCCAGATTGCGATAGAACGACGATACCAATGGAGCACCTTCGTTTCCTCTTGAACACAACTCAGCAGCCTCTGGGCTACCATTTACGCCCTTTGGGAATATTCTTAGTTAGCTTGATAATACTCTCGAATCAAGAGTCTGGATATAAATTCTCTTCTTGTTGATGGTCAGCGAGACCTCTGAGTCCTTTCTAAATGCCTGGGAACGCCTATGCCTTTTCCACCGTGATCTTCTAATGCGATGTCTACCGAATGACTAGATAACATTAACCGTTTCCCAGTTCTCCTCCGTTTCGATAGGGGCACCGTTATATGAAAACACAAGGAAATACCTGATTTTGTGCCCAGGCTCACATTCTCTTGGTGTCGAAGGAGTTCTCGTATGAGGTCGGTCGTTATGAAAGCTGCTAAAGGCTCACGCAGAGCTTGATAGGGTAGCGCATTGGGCGATTATCGAGGCTCCGTGGGCTGACAGAGAGTCCTGGGATCTAAGCCGAACATTACCAGGTGCTGGACCAACAGGAGCACCGTTTACGAGGTAGCCATAAGGTCCGTTGGGACTCATGGTGACAGAGCTCTCGCAATTGTGGTCGGCTTGGCTGTTGACGGTAGAGGTCCAATGCACAACGGCAGGCACTGCAGGCAGAGGAGAACGTTCTCGGTCTGAGGTCTATGTAGATAGTTGGCTTCAAGTTGCCAGAGCGTATTTTTTGCACTGGTAAGTTCCTTCCACGTGCTCATACTGGTCACTGGCCGGGCTGAGTTCCCTTCTCTTCCGCTCCCATCTCGCCAGCACGAACTTGACTCGCTCATCCCTGCTTCCAACTCTCGAGGGTAGGACATGGTATTCCAGGCCAACGCCGGCCAGAGTATCGCAGAATCTCGAGTGTATTTGCATCCATTCCGCGCTGTCAAGTGGCATTAGCCGGACACCATCATCCATCAACCAATCGACGCCAGCCTCGCAGACAATGACGAGAGACTTTGCCATGCGGTTCCTCATTTCCATCCACCTTGCCGAAGTAACCAGCGCATCGGCCCCCTCTCTGCTAGCGTACTCCCGTGCGTAGATAATGGGATCGACGGCAGATCGGTCTGAGATGAACCAGGGGCGGGTTTGCAACTCGTTCTTCTCGGCTTCGAACTGGCCTTCTATGATGAGCCTCTGGAGCTCTAGGGTACGATCCTTTGAGCTGCGGATGTCGCCTCTCGTGAAGCCGTGAAGCTCGAGGATGGTGCGGGCAACTTCTTTGATTATTCCAGGACGTGCCTCCACTGCAATTGGGTGGTGCTCAAAGTGCTCGGATAAATCGTTGACGAGGGTTGTCTTGCCGGTGGACTGGCTGCCGATTATGTAGATGTTGGGGAGAGCTGCCATTTTTATGCTGGAGAGTCTAGGTATAAGCCGAAAGAAAGGTGCGACGCTACACAAAACGGGAGCAATGTGTGCGGTTGTAACATGACACGTTGTTTGGCGGTTACGCTGAGCAAGGTGCGTGAGCTGTCAGATGTACATGGATATACAGTACTTACGGTAATACCGTCGGGCCCCGCATCAAGGTACTTTATGTGGTCGCGTCAGACAGCTTGACATCGATATCTATATGTACTCAAGTATATCGGTACCTTATGTTTGCAGGTGTATCGGCCAGGTTATGATGTGCCTTAGGGGCGTAACAATGGCGACTACTTGGTACCGCGACTTCTCTCTTTAGGTACTTATTCCTACTATTCGTAACTTGACTCGCTATTGGAATGATTAAACAGAAAGGGGACACCAGAGACTCTCGTTACGATCCTTCTGCTGAGCTGTTTCTGCCCAGCAAGTTAGGAGTTCCAATCATGTTATTCCCGTCGGAATAAACCTACATACCCGGCTATTGGATATGAGAATCAAATAGGATGCGTCAAGTAATAAGCGTCTCTTTTTGTTGGAGCCGATTGAGCGAAAGGTTATACGGTGAATAATAAGTTGTGTTTAAGTACTTATTTCAATCGAATTGCGATGAGCACTTATAAATAAGCATTGCTTGATATCATCCGAGCGTTATCTGCTCAGACACCTATTTAGAATAAGAGAAGAGTTACGGCCGCATTGCTCAATTTCGATTTCGCATGGACAAATGCTGCATAGCCTCAGGGGCGTGTCTAGTAGGTCTTGGTCCGTGGCATATACTCCCATGTCTCGAACAAGTCGACTTGATGATAGCTTCATCACTCATCAAGTAGTTCTAATGACGTCTTGATGGCCTAACCCTCAGCTTCAGCCGAGTGCGGCTCGTCTCGCTTCACGCCCAAGACGGGATGCTCCCTCACACTGCTGAGATGGTGTTTCCTGACGAAGAGGTTCATTAAGGACGCAAGAGCTGCAAATGTGACATACTATACAGCACTTTTAGTTAACTGGGTTCTATTATCTAGATTTGTGAAATAATGTTCTCTGGCTATCACGAGCAGAATGATGCTTACCATGATCCACACAGTCCTGATTGCTTGATAATAGGCATGTCTGACGACAATTTGCTGATAGCTGGCGAGGGTTGCAATACTCTCGACGTTAGCTGCAGCGTTTTCGCCATCGAACTGACTTGCGAGATGAGGACCTAACTCGTCTACTAGGACTGGGCTGATGCCGCTCATCTTGTTCTGGAAGATAACTCCGCCAACCACCACGGAGATGGCGGTGGCAATGGAGCGCAGGAAACCCATGGTGGCGATCACTGCGGCGGTATCACGGACTGTCGTAGAAGCCTGGGCCGCGATAATGGGAGCCTCGATATTCAATCCCACACCCACTCCGGTGAGGACCTCAAAGACGAAGAGCTTCGTCAATTCCTGCTCAAATTCGACATAGATGAAAAGCCCGACACCTAGCGTCAACAGCACCTGCGCTACATACATGAGAGGGCGGTACTTTCCGGTTCTTTGGATAAAAACCCCGGCGCGAGCCGCTGATAGGGAGCAGGAGACGATGAGTGGTAGTAGGTACAAGCCGGATGTCAAGGCATTAGCGCCTAGTATGGACTGAGAGTACAAGGGTAGATAATATGTCGATGAAAACGTATGAGTTTAACGCGAATACGCCATACGCGGCCGCCTTGGACCAGCTCGATAGTAGACGTAGCGGGATGACAGGGTTGGCTGTGAGCTTCCACTCGTTTACAATGAAGATCCCGATGACTACCGCGCCGAATGTGATCAGACTGATGACAGTTGCGGATGACCAAGGAAATATTACGTCACCAAAGTCAAGGCCCAGGAGAATCATGACGGTTCCGCCCAGGCAAAGCCCGCTCCCTATCCAGTCGATAGCCTTGAGCCCGTCCAGAACCGATGCGTTCGGTGAAGGCAACTTGAGAAAGAAGAGGAGCACAATGAAAACGACGGCTCCGATCGGTACTATTGAAATCAGAAGGATTTAACCTCGAGATCAGCTTAGTACCCAACTACTTGCTGACTAGGTACTTACGGTTGATCCAAAAACACCATCGCCAACTATAGGGAGTGGATCAGACTTGGCGGACTCGCAATGAATAGGGGTTCTGAGACTTACTTCAACTGCGTGGCAAATACACCACCAATAATAGGGCCAACAGCGCTTCCGATAGCCCAAATGACGGAAGTGATGGCGAGATAGAGTCCACGGTCGCGGAGCGAAAACATGTCGCAGATAATGGTGTTGACCATGACTCCCATGCCAGAGGCACCGACACCCTGGACCGCCCGGCCTGCAATAAGCGCGTCCGCTATATAATCATATGTTAGTGGAGGCTTATTACAAACAGCGTAACAACTGGTGATATGTGAAGGAAGGCTAATTACTCGAAGTCGAGTTTGAAGGAAGTCCCGACGCAACAGAACGCGTGATTTATATCTACTTACTATTCCGCGCGAGAGCACACAAGAGACTCCCGGAGAGGAAGATGGCCAGAGCGGTCAGGATAATGGGCTTGCGTCCCCAGAGGTCGGCAGCGGAGCCCCAGACGGGGGTCACGGCAGTGAAGCCGAGTATGAACGCGGTGCCTATCCAGACGTAGCCGGGGGCCGAATGCAGCGAGGCCACGATAGCAGGCACGGCCGTAGTAACTATTGTCATGTCTCGCTACGTCGCGGGAGGCTTAAATTGCTATTTTTAGCAGGATCTCAGCTCTAGAAACAATGTTTTAAAAGTTCTACGGTTGTTTAAAAAATATAGGTATATATATATATTATATAATATATATAAACAATAAATAAAAATATATTACCTATATAATAAAAACGGATATATATATATATACCGTTTAATTAGGTTAATATAAATACTTTTATAGAAGGTTTTTATTACCTACCGACCTAATATTATATAAAATTTCTCTATAAATAGGTTAATTATTTGTYCTRCTTTTCGCTATTTTTTTTTATACTTTTAAACTTAAGCTATCGGGTCTTTGCTATAATAAAAAATCTAAAACCTTTTCTGCAAGCTATTTTTAAAATATAGATTAACTTTATTATATAATCTATACGCTAAATATAATATAAAAATAATTTTACTATTAGCTAATATTTAAATATATTAGTTATTAAATTTTTATAAAAAAAAAAATAAGCTAATTTTTAGGATATTGCTACTATAAATATACTAAAATATAAAAAGCTTTATTATTATTAAGTTTATATTAAATACTTATAAATTAATATTAATTTATATACCGATT
>NQIM01000430.1:0-35652 GCA_003426235.1 Xylaria polymorpha | reverse complement strand
CTAATTTTAAAGCTTTAAATTAACAAAATATATAATTAGCCTATTATAGTAAAACTAACCGTATTTATTTTCTTTCAATTTTTTTTATTTTTAAACCTTTTTATAAGCTTATTTATATTTAACGTTAGGTTTTCTACTTTATTACTTCGTAATATAAAAAACCTACGGCTATAGTCTATTTAGAAACTTTTAGTTCGGGCAATACCTGGGTAGCTCTGCAATTGCGCGCGTCTTTATTGGCTACGATGCTCTCATATCTAACATGCTGAAATTCCCATGTTGCTTGGTCTAGAGGTAATAAATATCCTATCCCCTACTGTACGTAGTCTCTCGACCCTCCTTCCCCTCTTCTCCCTTTCATTCGAGTCGATCGTTGTTCTAGCCAATAGCAAGAATACCGCAATCTAGCTCATACCCAACGCCGCGCGTCTGTGATTTCATTGACCCTAGTATCCTATTTCCTCTTATCGCTTATGGCCTCGGAATTATATTCCTAATTCCCGGGATGCAAGCTGCTTTGGGCTTTATATTTTGATCCTAACCATCCTCGCATTGAATGGGTCTAAGACTATATCGCTCCTGACTTTACGATCTCGGCCATAGAACACAGCTCTCCCCTTGCTCGCCCTGCTGTACCTCGACGACGCTGCGCTGCAAGGTCCCAAGTCAATGTCCAACCCGTACGGCGCGTCAGTTGATGTCTTGTAATTCCGGTAGACGATGAAGGAGGACGGGAGCATGCATCCAAGCGCTCTATGAGCTTACGTAAGGCCAGTGTCATTATTGCTTCACAGTTATTCAAAATTACCCCGTTTCGTTTTTCGAGTCGAAGCCCTCATAATTTAATAAATATATCTAAAATTTAGATTCTCCCTGTCTGTCATATCTGCGAATGCAGTAGTATCCAAGTCCCGACCCTCCAGTCCACCTTCCGTAGCTCTCTGTATCTTATCCCTGCGATGATTCTCTCTCTTTAGGAGGAACCATAATGTGGCGATGAGAAGCACTTCGATTAGATGAGAGACAATCATTGACCATATTCCAAGCTCGTAGTAAGGTGCCTGATTAGTTAAGTAGAAAAACGGCCCAATAATCTAGGCAAGCTTGTTAGCATGATATAACGTTTATTAAAAAGTGCCCAAGACCCATGGTAATGGGGAGGGCACAATGTAGAAGAGAGTCTCGAGTTGACATACTATCACATAGTCAGCACAAATCTCAACTTACATGTAAGGGCAGGGGCAACTTACCATTACCTGTACAATATCCAAGGAACAAGATAGCATTGGTGACAACCTTCTTGGTATGTCCCGAAGTATTCGCAGTTTGAAGTGAGAGAACCATAACGAACGCAGCATTGTACGGCCCAGTCAGATAATAGGAGATTAGTCGACCAGCTTGGTTTTCTGGGCTGATGAAGCGAAGGCCAAAAGCGCCAGCGATGTTGGGTAGCAGGAATATTATAATGAACATGCAACGTCGGTTGACGAACCGATCGTTGAGGTAAACGCATATCAAGATACTGATCGCTATCAGAACCCCATAGGGAATCTGCAAGAGAGTTGTCCCCAGCTGACTAAACCCAAACCCCTGAATGATCAAGGTGCCGAAGTTAGATATGCCTCCATTAGGAACGTTGCAGACGATACCAAGGACGAAGAAGAGATACACTTTAATGTCAAGAAACGCTTCTTTGACTTGATACGCCTTGAGGTGCTTGTTCTCTATTCCGGTCTGGTTTTCTCTCAAACGCTGCACTGCCATACGTTTTTCGGCTCTTGAGAGACCCTTTGCTGTCACTGGGGAGTCGGGTAGGAAGATAAACATGACAATTCCCCAGGTAGAGCACAGAGCGCCTATAATCAGAAACTCGTACTTCCAGGATGGAAGAGCACCTCTAATGCTGCCAATCGCTATTTGCCTCGATGAGCTAGTTCTTAACCCCCCTGGAGGTAGAATGGTGAAATACTTACCATAGCCAAGCAACCCACCCAGAGCAATCCCGAACCCATTTGCTGTGTACCACAAACCCATGCGAACTGGCTGTTGTTTTCTTGTGTACCACATGGATGTAATCAACATAAAGCTAGGGTCAGAACAGGCTTCTGCTGCGCCAGCTAGAAAGCGAAGAGCCAGCAATTGTCCAAAACTCTTGGCTGCCGCTTGTAGCATGAGGAAGAAACCTGAGAAAAGTAAGCAAGGTTAAATGGTACAAATTGAACGAATTACGCACCCCAGAAAAAGATATTAACTCCTAAATACTTTCCTGTTCGTCGTTAGGGTCGTCTTCTTCTCTCAAAGGAAGGGGGGGAGGGGTGATAATACCGATTGGTAGGCGCTGCATCAAGAAATTCGTGGGAAATGCCCAGAATAGAAAACCAAAGTAGAAAACAGAGCTTAACCAGTTATAATCAGCACCTGTTAGGTTGAGATCTTCCCGGATCCCAAAAATTGCTATATTATGATGTTAGTAGAGCATCGTCGATGAAAAGGGGGGTTGCTAAACGACCTGCATAAGACAGAGTTGTTTTGTCGATATAAAAGAAAGCATAGCAAACAGCGAGGTATGGAAGAATCATGAAGTCAATCTTGAGAAGCTGGGAGTTAGCGACTCCAGCTCATAACGAAGAATTGTATGCTCCCAGTCACCTTTCGCACAAGCTTTTGTTCTTCAATTGGGTCAATAGGCTCATGAATTTGCTCGGGTGAATCGAATAAGGCCATTGCGACGTCTACATCCCGCAAAGCTACGCCTTTCGGCGTTGGTGAGACGCTTGTGCGCTCATGATGGGCCGTTGAGGCAGGTTCAATATCATCGGGCTTCGTCATGTTGCTGACCATGTTCTGGCCACGCCGCCCGGTAATTAATACTACAGTAAGGTCAAGACAACCTTTCTCTAATTAAAAGTCAAGCTCATAACCACTATTCATATGTAGTTAGAATCGAAGCGGGGCGTGGCAGTGGTTTCTCGGCAGTTGAACGGGAAAGCCGATGAGGATCCAATGCGGAGAGGGTTGGGGCTCGATACCACTTCCCCGCGTGAAGACGACTATTGGTCAAGGTCTGGCCAAAGCAGAACCACTGCAAGGTCTACAGTGGGCGGCCAATGAAGTGTCTACCGACGCAGGTTCAACACGAAAACAAAGTACCTAACTAACCTTATTATATAATTATCTCCGTCTCTTAGATTTCTACATAGCTTATAATATATAAAAATTTAAGAATTCAATAATTATTTCCCCAATGCTCTCAATTTAGCGTGGTTATCAATCCAGTAATAAAAAGAGAGTGGCATGTCAATAGAAAGGTAGTTGTGGTACAGTACTACTTACAGTGCCCAAGGTATGACGTAGGTATGTCGACGTTTTTTTCTTTTTTTGGATGGCGCACTGGTCAACGGGGGGAGTGAACCTCTCCCGTATGCTGTATCCTTCCTACCTACGATGAATGAGATCGGGCATCCGAGAGCGGAGGTATCTAAATCCGTTTGGCATTACTCGCGGCTACCCACAAATCCACTCACCTAGGCCCCGATAACGGTTTCTACAGTGTGTTCACGGTCAGGGCCACGTCTCTTCCACCAGGCATCCTCCTGCGTTTGCTGATCTGGTTACCTACTCCTCTAAATACCTGAGATCGTCCCTCTCCTTGCGTTTCTCCTTGTCTCTCCATTCGCAGTCCCGAGCCCTTCTCCTCTCCCCGTCAATCACAATGCCGCGTGGTTGGTATCTCGCTCAGGGTCTCATCCCCCTCGGTTCAGAGAGTAGCGATGACGACGAAGGTCCTTGCGAGCTACCCAACGGTCGATTTGTTTGCGGGCCCCATGGCTTGGTTGTTTGTGGAAAGTGTTGTGTAGACTACAGTTGCATGGAAAGTGAGGATGAAGGTGAAGATGACTATGACGATGACGCGATGGATGCAGAGGCTGAGGCACGATATTCAAAGCTGAGCCCCGAGTCGAAAGCAGTAATAGACTCTATGTTCGGCCCCCCCGCGTCATCGCGTGGCGAACATGGTCGAACATACGCTGCTTCTAATCAACACGCGTCATCAACTACAGCCTCTCAGTCTACTAGTCGACCACCCTTGGCTTTTTCCGCTCCCGATAGAGACGAGGACGACATGCGTGGCATGAAGAAACGACGAGGCACTGGCCGTGTGTTCCCTACCAGATTCAACCCACCATCGACTACTATCATGCCCACCGAACTCTTTCTAGGCAAGGCTACATATGCACGCTTGACAAGGTCAGATAGTTACAACGCTCCTTGAACCTGTTTTGCAGCCATTCGAGCAACGCTAACGTATCCGGTTGATCAGATACATCCACCGTAATGATCCTCAGAAAGTCCTCATCTTCACCGATGGTGCGTGTCTGAACAACGGCAAGGAAAATCCTAGAGCCGGCTGGGGATTGGTTGACGGCCCTGGCTTCACTGGTCAGCCCATCCGAACAGCATCTGGTCGCCTAGAAGAAAAGGGACCTTTTGGTGATCCGGGCATCCAGAGTAGTAACCGAGCTGAGCTCCGCGCCGTCATTGCGGCCCTTCGTCTCCGACATTGGACTGGCGAGGGCTTCAATACTATGGTCATCGCCACCGACTCGGAGTACGTAACTGCGGGCTCTACGGAGTGGACTAGGACTTGGATCAAGAACAACTGGCGGACGGCCGGCAAGACAGATGTCAAGAACAAGGATTTGTGGGAGATGCTGCTGGGCGAGGTGGAGAGATGGGATGATGAAGGACTATCAATCCAGTTCTGGAAAATCCCTAGAGAGTGGAATGCAGTGGCAGATGCAGCGGCAAAGAAGGCTGCGGCGGAAAAGGAAGCCCCAGATAACTGGATTGAGATCTTTGGTGTTTGCGTTTGATCGACAACAATCTGGTTTTATTGATTGTTGTAGGAGCCTAAAAGCGGATTTAGACGCAAGAGCCTTCAGTGCTTAACTTGTTGCTAATCAATTATGGATGTACCTGAATTTGATCTGGCCAACTCGAAACATGATATTTTCGTGTCCGAGTCAAACACGTGGTATTGACATGGCACTAGGTATTGCAATGGTATCTTCGGGTATTACTATAGCGAATGCTGACTATGAATAAGTAGCAATTGTAACAATAGCCTGGCTGCAGAGGTTTGAAAGGATATTCATAGTCCCATAGTGGAGATCCTCCATGAATCAGAGTCATCCGGCTCAACTTCTTCATCGAGATCTACTGTCTGGTTGACAAAGTACTTGGAAATCTCTAGTGCACGGCCTTGGCACGTCAACAGAAGCTTGAACACGATCTGGTCGTGCCCTGCTGCTAATCGTGTCAATCTTCTAATAATTGCATCCGTGTCATCCATGAAAGGTCCAATTTCGTATTGTGCGAGGTCGTCGATGATGCAAAGAACCACACTTTTGGCCGGGAGTTGATCTGTCAGCTCGCGGAAGATATTGCAGAGTACCTTGAGATTTAGGTTCTCAACCTGTTTCCAGTCACGCTTTGTCAACATTGAGAGATCAACATCAAGATCTGCCTCGATCATTTGGGCGAGTAGTTGACCAACAAGACTGGCCATCATTGTTACCGGAGATGGTACCCCTGAGGCGTCAAGGAAAGGTGGATGTTGATTGCAAAAGTATTTGATCACGAATGGAGATCCCAGTGGTGAATCCAATTTCTCAGATATCTTGACCAACTTGGCTGCCACAAAACTGAGAGGAGATAGGCCGTCAGTCGAAGACATGTCCGCTCTACCGTTGACCAAGAGACTCGAGGACGCCAAATACCCGGCCATGAATTCCTCGAATTTCGAATCCTTGATCATCGCTGCTGATCGAGCCGTTTTATTCTCGTCAAATGCTTCGCCTAATTTCAAGCAGTTATCGACATCACCTGATGTTATTCTTGAGTCGTAGCGCAACGATTCGAGTAGCTTGTGTGCTTGTTGTACTAGATCTTTGGTGTAAGGTCTTTTGGCCCGACTCCCTTTTTGGGCTTCGAGGTGACTATGGGTGCTACCCCTTGGTTCAATAGCCTGGTCTGATGGGGAATCCGCAATAGTCGAAATCGTTCGATAAGCGAGAATGCGCTCAAGAGCGGTGCCCTCTGCGCTGTGTGCTATTGAATTCCTTAGACCTCTTGTTAGCATTACGGGGTTACTTGAAACTCACCCTCAATGTTGGCATCTAATATTGGGTTTGTAAGAAGTAGCTTGTATATAGATTGAAGCATGTTCAATCCTTGATCCACCTTTTGATCGGTTTGCTGTAACATGCCGTCCTGCCTATACAACCGCCATGCCAGACACTGGTTTGCTTCCTCTTGAAGCTTTTCTGAATTTCTTGTCACTTCTTTCAAGCTCTCGATGAGCTCCTCTTTGTACGATTCCTGTTTCAAGATAGACTCGGAGAATTTTCCTGTGCCAGTTAATGCATAGTTCTCGCCAGGTCAGGTACCTAATTTCAGACATCAAGCGCTAAACTCGGAGGAACGACTACTCAAAGTAGTGACGGAGAGTGTAAATTCGGGAAGGAATCAGTATAGGAGAACTGAGGAGATGGCCGAGCCGACGAAGATGACACGAGGGTAAGATGGCATTGCACACCATGGTATCAACGAGAAAGGGAGAAATGGAGTAATGGGGTAAGGCTGGGCTGGATGAAACAGAGACACAAGAAAGGGAGCGAAGAAAAAACGTGTACTTTAGTAGCACAGCTAAGGAGAACCTAAAACCTGACCCGGTGGTCGTGAAAGGGAGAAAGGCTACCCAACTTGCGGTCGGGTGGCCTTGCGTCAGTGTGCACTCGCACATTGTTACACTAGAGGGCGATGTGATAAACAACAGTAGGTGAGATAGAGGAAGCCTGATGTAAAATGCAGAATGGAAAGGAACGAAATCGTAGTCTACTCACGGAGGGCGCTATCTTTGAAGAATCGCATGATGTGTGAGAGAGTTCTCAATATGCTTCTAAAGAGGTCGAACGTTCTCTTCTCTAGAAAATGGTCTTTGAGGTCTGCGTAAATCTTGATATATCTTCGTGAGCGTTCAAGGATTTCTGGTATCTCTGCGAGGGCCTGTAATATTTCATCTTCGACCTTTTTATATCGGCCAGCCGCCTAGAGTGCAGTGGAGGATCAGCGGAAGATTCGTTAGACATTCGGCCAGTAAAAACACCACATCGGATCCTTCTCTCCTTCAATTCTGCAGGACAGTCTTACCCCAATTACAATGGTAAAAACGCCAACGATGCTACAGGCCAGTTAGCTACACTCTCCCTTAATATAATTAGTGGGAACTCACCTCGCGCCATAATCCCCTGCTGGCAGCAGCTCGAGCCAACTTTGGAAGGCTTCAGAGTTCTGGCCTAATTTGTCGATGCATTGCATTGCCCTTGATGTCCGGCGAGGGGAACTCTTCCATCGACCGCTTGTCTCTTGGACTTGTAGCATGACCTGATCCCATTTGCATCGCCGCAGTTCCATACCGCTCAATCTGTTGGCCCCTTTGACCTCAAACTTGGTCTGCACTTGCTCTATCAAATCAAACAGCTCCTCTTTCTCCGCATCAGCCTGTTTCCACATTTCGGCGCTGGTGTCGTGTAAGAGACGGGATATACTGCGCTTCGCGTTCATTCAAAGGAGACGTTTGCTGACCTGATCTGTTCTTCTCTCTTCCCCTGCTCAACTGTAACAAAATTACCACCCCGCTCGCTAAACACCGCATCATCCTGACCTGACACTACGATTCTAGTCTCCACGAATCTAGCAGCCGGGTCAACTGGCACTCGAGGCCGCGAAATAAGAAATTGAGATCGCTCTGAAGTATCCATTGTGATAACTTGGCTGGCTTCCCTTCAGATCTGTAGCTGTGGAAGGGGAACTTATGTCTAAAAGATGTATCGCAGCCGACCGTACAATAGAGCAGGTCGGTAAATTTCAGGCAGCCATTGGGGTCCGAAATGCATGCTTTCTAAGCTGATATTATTGGCTTCCTCGTTTCCTCCCGCAGTTTGAAATTTCTTCTCCGACTCCGCATCATCATCCCATAGAGTGTCATCAATACTGTTCGGGTTAATCCCTGCGTTGATTCCATCAACATAGAGATGTTACCTACCGACAAGGTTAGCTCTCCCGTTTTGGAGGGCGCAGACCCTTGCAGAACCGTCAATGGGTTGGGCCTGAATTCAGCAGTACCAAATGCGACGGCAACAGGCGACAAAATAAAGACAGACATGTTACCAGGCACAGCCACTCGCGAAGACATCATGGAAGAGAATTTTGTTGCTGACATGCTAACCGACGCGGTCTTGAATGACGAAGATGAAGCGATGCACATGGCCGAGAAGTTTGCGCGAGGCTCTCAATACAACGCCCGAGAAATTTTCGATCTTGAGAAAAAGCGAGGCATCTTGCAAAGACGTGCAATGCAGGCTACCATTCATACCGCGTTTACAGAGCTTAGGATTAAAGATCTTGAAGAGCAGCTCCGGCAAGTCCGGATTGATCTGTACAAATTGCCGAAAGAAACTGGCATTTACAAAACGCCCGAAAAACAGCATCCGATATTCCTCCATGTGCTCCAGCGTTCAAGTCCGGACAAATTCGAGATGCGGAAGGACAGTTTGAAAATTCCGCTTAAAGACCGTCCAGCACTGGAAGCCTTAGTTATCGGACAGTTGGCGGATTCGGGAGCGCACCCTGAATCTATGCTACTTCTCGGGGAAAGTACAGCGCTACCAAGCACGTACTTGGCCCCTAAAAGCCTCCGAATTAGGCCGCGCCGGTTGATTGCACACCTCCAACAAGTCACGCAGACAAACATGTCAGCTGATGTTTCACCTCCCGATGAAGACAATGAGCAGGACAGCATCTTATTCTTGAAGCCTTTCAAACTTTTCGTCACGCACGAAGACGCGATACGGCAGAGTCTGAGAGACCTAGAAGCAAAAGTCCATGACCTCCCATTACAGCAAGAAGCAGTGTTACAGTCTCGAAAGGGCTATAACGACGAAGATCTCCTCTTAGATGTTAAATTGCTTGTGAAATTCATGGACGAGGATATGCATTCAACCTTCGATCTCAGGCGTAGGATCAAAGATGGAACTGCAACAGAAATCGAGTATCAAGATCTCTGGCATTTGTTTAAATGCGGAGACATCGTTCTGGTTCAGTCAGATAGGTCGCATGCTTATAAAGTCCTAAGTTTCACAGGCGGCCGCGAGCTCCTTGTCGACCGGTTAGGTAAAGATCGGGAGATATCGCCTATGTCGGTAGGGTTCATGATCGACTGCCTGTCAATCAGGTTCGATGGAATCAAATATATACCACAGCTTCATTCGTTTTCCATCCGGTCTTTTCCTGGGCGCCAACGTATCACATCACTACCTATTTACCCACTCAGGTTCAATGAGGACCCAGAAGGCTTGCGACGAGGTATGATTGCGCAAGGGAGACGCTACCTGGATGTGACAACCGAGCCGCAGTCACACAAGCATTTAGTAGGACGGACCTTGGACGAGCCTGCTCATGATATTGATGCACAAGTTATCATCGATGAAAGAATGGCCCTAAGCAGCATAGCAGAGTGGCGGCTAGAGAAACGCCACATCAACAGAGATCAGTTCACCAAGGCCGACCAGCGCGAGACGTTTTGCCGACCCAGTTGTGTACATAGCTATAATAACTTCGGCAATGAAGGTTGCTGTGGGAGCGATATCGCCTTTAAGGACCACAACATAGACGACAAGAACGTGAATCGGTTTTTTCAGAAAAACCAACGCTGCTTAAGCCCTCGTGAAATGGGCGATTTAGATGATGAAGATCTAATGCTACTCCCTTGCCACATACATGGCTTTGTCCTCCGAAACAGGCAATGGATAACGTTACGTGTTGCTGATCTATCAGAAGTGAGGTTTGAAAATTCCTTCGATGAGCTTATGCTGCCCGAGCAGCACAAATCTGCGATCCAAGCCTTGGTCAAAGTTCACGAAAATGCGGCGACAAGGAAAGGTAATGACACCCGTACCATCGGAAATAGTATGGACTTGGTGAAGGGTAAAGGGACAGGATTGATTCTCTTACTTCACGGCGAACCAGGTCAGTTTGCTACTCGGCTCTCCCGATGGTCACTAATAACGATAGCAGGAGTCGGGAAAACCTCAACAGCTGAGTGTGTAGCGGACCACGCGAAACGACCACTTTTCCCCATCACATGTGGCGATATCGGCGAGACGGCGACAGAGGTAGAGCGAAACCTGCTCCATAACTTTGGCATGGCTCACAAATGGGGTTGTGTGCTTCTACTCGATGAGGCGGATGTGTTCTTAGCGAAGCGCAATAAGACCGATCTGAGGCGAAATGCTGTGACAAGCGTCTTCTTACGCAGCCTGGAATATTACGCCGGAATTCTGTTCCTGACTACTAATCGAGTAGGCAGCATAGATCCCGCTTTCAAATCACGTGTCCATATCAGTTTGTTCTACCCAAGATTCGACCTGGAAGCCACGCTCAGGCTGTACTCCACGTATATCAAGCGTGCCAAGTTGGAACAAGAGCGATTGCAATCCGCTGCTTTCAAGATCAAGGAAAAGGAGATCCTAAAATTCGCTAAGCGACATTTTCGACAAGCTGAAAAGGAGGGCCTTGGCACGTGGAATGGACGGTACGAATCAACTATGAACGTAGTATTCCTGTTACTGATAGCCTTCTGGTGCAGGCAAATACGTAACGCCTTTCAAGCCGCTATTGCATTAGTTGAATATGACAGTCAACAGACCAAAGATGGGGACCCACGTCCAATTCTTGGAGAGGCTCAATTCAGCATAGTGGCAGATAGCTCAAGAGAGTTTGATAGATACTTAGTATCTACTCTTGGGGCGGCCGATTCAGATATTGCCCGCCGAGAAGAATGGAGATTTGATCGCTTCGGAAACCCGGGACCGAAAGAGCCAACGACCCCACAGGGTTATTATCCCAAGAAACCTGGATTCTATAGCGAAAGACGTAAGGAGACTGAGGATGATGATGATGACACAAGCAGTGATGGTGACGATAGTAGCAACGACGACGACAGTGACAACAACAGCGTCGCACAACGACACTCTGACAAAAGAGCTGGACGGACGAGTAAAAATGATGACATGGATCAGGATGACGCAAAGCAATTCCAAGAGTATCTTGAATGGAAGCGTGCTCAAAAGAGCGGCAAGGGGCGCCGCTAACAAGGGTCCAACCTACCGCTTGATCGAAGTTGTCAACGTGGAATCTCCCTCGGATGATTAAGGGTCTCTCATTTTGCATATTATTTTTGTCTTACCCCAGCAGGCTTCCTCTGCAGATTATTTTCAGCTTACTCCATATCCCTTCACTCGCTAGATTCAGATTATTGTCGATTCGTCCAATCATTCCCGTAAAGAGGTGCTTACCGACCAATTAAGTACGTCATTCGAAATATATACTCGTGAAACAATGTACTGTATGATGTAAACCCGAAGCCCTTAGTGAACTGTACTCATTATTAGTTTGGGTTAAGGCCGATAACTTATGCAGCCACATAATTAATTACTTGGCTTCAACTTCTCCTCACGTCGGATAACTTGTGGTGTGAGCGTTTCGCGAAGTTATATTATGTACTACCTAATAGCTAGGTACCAAAGGTAGTTAAGTGATCGATTACTGCTTAGTGGATGCTACATCTGCAGCCCGCTTGCATCATTCTCAGCCAGCCACTGTGGCCCCGAGGGGTAGACGACTGTCGCCCCTCTTGTCTTGCCTGCTTGTGCCTCTGTCGTCAAGCTAATGCAGCGTATATGCACCCGGCCGATGGTCCGAGAGGTCCCCAGATCGTGGGGGTATGTAGTACAGATCGTGACCCGATACGCCACATTCTAACCCATCCAAGAACATATATGGAGGCACACAAGACTTGCTTTTTTCATGCCGTGATGGTAGGTATTGTTCTACACGATATCTGCAGTGGCTCATTACATTTTCGTCGGCCGAAATCTGCTGTACACTGTGTCTTTCGGGGCTTTGGAATGAGGGGTTGGGAGCTTTCACGATCTACCTTTTGTAGAGCAGCGGTAGGTAGTACTAGGTCATCGGTGTTGTCCGAGTGGATCTATCGTAGATCAGATCCAGAGTGTAATACTGTAGACCTGGTCCCTCCTTGCCTGGTCTAAGACACAGGTATAACCTTGGTAGGCAGCAGGGAACTTACGAGTGCAGGAGAATTACTACTATAAATATGACTCTGAGGCACGGCACTTTCTTCCATCTCTTGTAGGTGCTCAGCAGTATTGACCCAGTACAAGCCAAGATGGGTAAACTTCTACAAACCTCTCTCCTATTCTCCGTCACCGTATGTGACCCTCAGCAATGATATAAAACATATGTCCCTGCTAACATTACGTTAGGCTACTTTAGCCTCGGCTAAAAGTGTGTGTGTTTCGGCCGTCTCATGGGACGACCCCCCGTGTTGACATCTTTGGCCGGGCTCCGGATCAGTCTATCTGGCACAAGTTCTACACTGGGTACGACTGGCAGCCCGATCAATTCGAGCGCATCCCATCCGAATCGGCTGGTTGCCCGTCCGTATCCTCTTGGGACTACGGCCGTCTTGACCTGGTATGGGTCGACAATTCGAATAAAACCGTGTTGCACAAGTACTTCGACGATGGCTGGGGTCCTTCATGGGAGGGTGCCGTCGATCTCGGCGGCAGCGGCGATATCTACGCTGTCGATACACATTCTTGGGGCCCAGCCCGCCTCGATATTGTAGGAAACGCCCCCAACGGCACCTACTTACACAAGGCGTGGACAGGCGCCGACTACTACCCTACTGGCAAAGCGTGGGAAGATCTAGGCGGGAACTTCTCCAGTCCCCCCAGCATTGGGTCGTGGGGCCAGAGGCGTCTTGATATAATCGGTATCTCGGCAGAGACAGGCTCACTGTTATATAAGTTCTGGGATGGCGCGAGATGGTTCGACTGGGAAGACCTAGGAGGAGGTCCGTTCATTGGCAGGCCCGTCATCTCTTCGTGGGGCCAAGACAGACTTGACTTTTGGGCTCTGGGTAAGGACGCCGCGCTATACCACAAGTTCTGGGATGGCTTCCAGTGGAATGGGTGGGAGAAGTTGGGCGGCAAGTTCTCACAGACTCCCCAGGTCGTTCACTGGTCCAAGGGGAGGATCGACATCGTGGGTAAGTATATCGACGATGACAGGTACCACCTTAAGAGCTACGATGGATACAACTGGAATCCCCCTGTTAAGGACTGGTGGGATCTTTCTGGCCCTTACGTCTCAGAGCCACAGCTACTTATCAAAGCAGACGGACAGAGTGAGTGCAATCCAATCCCTATGAACATTTGTCCGATTATTATTGCTAATTGTTACAGACTTTCTCTATCTCTTCGGAGTCGACACAGAGAGTATTTTGCGAATGCAAATTTGGAGCGGGTATGAGTGGCAGCCCAGTGACCATGAGACTTGGCCACTTGGAAATGTGTCAAAGCCGTATCCTGCTGAAAAAGCCAATAATTTGGATTCTGAAGACCAGTACGTTCTAGTCAACGCTGAGCTCTAGTGTTGACCAGAGTCTTGGAGGTGCAATTGGACTGTGGCACATTCCCTACGCCTCATCATCATGTAACGAACATACCATAGTATACCTACGTCTTGAATCTGATTCTCCAATTTGATCTCGCTATTAGGTTTTTCTGTACAGTATCAGGAGTACCGCGTCTGGCATATGGGCAACTGGATCTCAGCTGGCTCAGTTGAGCTTAGTATACCTGGTATTGTAGGTAGCCCTAGCCGCTGACGCGGTACTTACAGTACAGTAGATATTGTCTTCCTGCATTAGTAGACGATCTACCTACTTTCTACATCAGACTATTGCTCTATAGCACTATCGGTGGCGTCTTATCATGCTAGGTAGTTCCGTGTCTACCATTTGTCTCGCTGAATTCTCTAATAACAGATGTAATGTGTTGGTCTTTGGCCTGATTGGCTAATAATCCCTGTTATTTTATCGCCCTCTCCCTACTCATTATTGTATACTAGGATGCACTCTGCCAAGGTTCAGATGCCTGTGAGATGCCCGCTGTGCGCCGTGTCTCCTTTGCGATGATCATCAATTATAATCAAGCAGACCCCTGTCTCCATCTACACTATTACCGGATCTACCCAGAGCGGCTTACCCAAACCGGGGGTTGGGACCGGGGTGTGTCAATCACAACTGGCCAAAGACGTCCTCACCGGTCGGTATACTGAGAAATCGCAGAGTCTCGGTGCCCTTCCGGCTACATATTAACTTGATGCAACATCACGTTGGTGGTAATGCTACCAGCTACCAGCTACCAGCTACCAGCTACCAGCTACCAGCTACCAGCTACCAGCTGCCAGCGACCAGACTAGACATACCGTAGGACCATGACAGTTAGTGGCAAGTACCATGACGCCGCCAATTCGCCTCCTTCATTACCTGCTACCGAATGGTATACCGGTACTTGGCTAGGTTAGCTAATCGGTAGGCTCATCGATGGGAACTCATCAAACCTGCGCGCCTCTTCTTATACATATTACCTACTGCACACCTGCCCGAGGCCCTATTGGCCACTCGCCCACGAGCGACTCCAGATCCGTAGTCACCGCACACCGTAGCCTTAGCCTCCAGGTTCGCTTCCTTGGAATACGCGATTCGAGCTAGAACACCCGCGTCTAATTTTTGACCGGCATGAGACAAGCAGATGTGTTCAAGATCAAATGCTACGACGGCGTTCCGAAGCCTGTTTTCACGATGCTCAGCTGGATCCCTAGGGAAATAACGATGGCGGGTGTTACGTCAGAGTAGGTAGCTAAGGTAGGTATCCAATAGTTTATGTGCTCATTTCAGGTGCCGCTTATTCGACGCCGTGACCCGTGTACCTAGTCAGACATGAACACTCATGAGGCACCGTAACACACGCAGTTGCAAGGACAAGTAATTAATAAATCACCGGCCGAGACTCGGATGAAATTGTCCTTCAACGTCGAACATCGATGATGTCGTTTCCGATGTCTCATAGATATCCGCCCACGATGTGTGACATGCATAAACTGCGCGAGAGGCGAAATCAATGCGGGGGTGGCTTACAAGTTTTCCATCTAGATGTAGTCTGAATGTCAATATTCCGATCGCCCGCATTGCAAACCGCAAGGTGAGATCGAATGCGAGTACCCATGAATATCTCCAATTGACATGTCAGATCGTCCTCCTATATTTCAATACCTGTTACATGATTAATCATGCATCTTCCCGGACCTACATTGCGACTCTCACGCGCTTTATGGTTGGATCGGCCTTGTACGTCTACTTGAGACAAAAGGGGGTTGAAGGTAGTTTTCTATAGACCAATTCTAGGACGGTTACGCAATGAAATGGTCCAGCCAAAGGGTGATCTGAGCGGACAACGCAGTATTTAGTGTGGATAACAGAATGAACAACGAAGTATGTACACGAAGTAAGCGGACAGTGGTCAGGTCTATAGGCACTGATGGTAATAATCATTCAGAGCGCTGCAGGTGCTTCCCGAGGCACAGGTCGTGCATCCTGTCCAGTTGATGCCTCCGCATTGCCTTTTAGCGACTCGAGTTAGTGGTTTGTGGAGAAAGATAGAATGGATATCCAAGGAGATAGATTACTCACGCGTATTTTGCAGACGTGCAGCTTGAGGTGGTCGTCGTGGCGGGTGCTGATGTCGTTGTTGTCGAAGATACCTTGGTAGTAGCAGTTGTCAGAGTCGTACTTGTGCTAGCTTTCGTCGTACTGCTCGAAGAACCTCCTCCACCTGAGGAGCCTAAATACATGTCAGCAGCCCATTCCAAAAATGCGCAGAATCATTCTTGCTTACCACCAGGACCGGCTACGGATGTTGTCAAGCTACCACTTTCGATATAAACTCCCGAGAAGTAAAGATCCTCGTTTGCGTCGGGATAGCCGTCGCGCGGCAATTCCAGCACACCCAAGTGCCAATCGGCGCCGTTGCTAGACGCAGATACGGATACGGCGTTTACAGTCAGCTTCAGGTCGTCAGATCCGGTAGAGTGCCAGTAGGCAACGGTGTTGGCGCTGAAGTCGATCTCGTAGGCCACATTGTGCCACACGCCAGCAGTGAACTCGGTTTGCCATTGCGTCTGACCGCTCGTCATCCATCGAAGGTTCGCGTCGGACGTGCCGCTGGCACCGCTCAGCCAACCAATCTTCATCTCGGTGAAGTGGCTCTCGAAGAAGTTGACCTGGTGCTCACGCGTCGTGGCGGGGGCATTGGTGTCGCTTCGCATCATGCTAAAATGATACCACACCTTGCCCGAGTTGATGGCGGCGGTGGTCTGCGGGATGAGCTCTGTGCGTCGCATCGTCTGGCCATTCCAATATGCGGTCGAGTCTAGTGTAATCTTGACACCTTGCTTGGAGCCGCTGTCGGCGGGATTCTTGTAGTCGGATGAGAGGTTCACATAGTCGGTAACGACTCCGGATCCGTGGATATAGTACTGATAAGGACCGACTTGATTTGCCCAGGACCAGTTGTTCAGGTCGGTGGCCGAGGACATATCATTGAAGCGGCCGTCCCAGAGCACCGTTCCGCAAGCTGCGAGTTGGCTGCTAGCCAGCGCAAGTAGCCACGAATACTTCATCTTGTAGTTGTGACAAAAGAGGGGTACTTTAACGAAGGAACCACTGTGAGAGCGTGAAGCGGCAAGAAGACTACACTGTTCATGTACTGTAAATATGTCTTCAGGGTTGGCCGCCTTTAAATATATGGAGGGCGCCTGCACCGGATGAAAACACTAGATAGTCGAGCCATTCTGGCGTCGGTCGTTCGGAAACGAGCCGCCAGATGGCGTGGAGCGAAGTGTCGTGGGAGCGATTGGGAGCGATTGGGAAAGAGGTGCGTGCCATGCTCCGAGCTCCGTGTCCAAATTAGAGGTTTCAGAGCCTCGCAGTCCTTGCCATACCCATCGATATATACCTACAGTAGGTATACTGTTATGGCGTCTCGCTGACTGTACGCGCGGAGGCCCAGAAATCGCACCAATAGCGCCATCGCCGTCTGGGTCACCCCCCCCCCCCGACCACTACGGCAAGTCGGGATCTGCACCCGATGCCAGCGGACTCGGTAATCCTGTCCGGAATAAATAAAGAACGGAGGCGACATGATACAGTCTCCTGAGTTGCCATCGATCCCGTTTCTCCCGTGGTAGGTATTCGTCGCCTACTATCTATCCGTCAAGTTAAGCTCGCTCATCTAACTTTGCCTACAGCGGACAGCATCACGCTTCTCGCCCTAGATTCCAGGCTCAGAGGGATGCTAGGTACCTAGGTGTGAGGTGCTTCTAATATCTTTAATTGAACATATCGTTTAAAAAAAACCGTGTAGGGCCAAGCAAGTTGTCCCTAAAATGGAAAGCTTTGCCGGCGAAGCTCCATTTTAAATACGTTGTAAATCAAAGTGCTAAGCACTTTGATTTAAATTTTTATAGCTAAATCTATGTAGAGTAAACTGACCAATAGATAGGCTGCAGACACTGAACTGACCAATCAGAGGGCTGCAAACACTTTTAGAGTTTGAGGGGGTTCCGGATATGAATTTCCCAAGCTCCGCCTTCCCTCACACTTAATTGTCGTTGCCAATACGTGTTTGGGAAAGCAAAGCTTTCCAACAATGGACACTCGTTAGGTACCTATAAGGTATTATTGATATGTTTGAATGTAACCTCTTTGAGCCCCCCAACATTGGAAGTTGCCCCGCCATGACGTATAGACTGCGTTTGTACGCATGCATGTGTTACCTACCTTCTTGGAACCACCTGCAGTTGATCTTACGTAGAGACTTTGTGCAAACAGAAGGTCTTAGGCAGTAACTACTATAGTATGTAGGTATAACTTCTACCTACATTCATATCATGTCACTCATCTTTCACAACAATTTCTCGTCCTCTCGTCCCATCCGAGAGTCACCCACCGCAGTCACTTAGTCACTATTCAACCGAGAGAGACACAGAACAGAACAGCATCTCAACAGCAAGCCAACGTCCATCATCATGTCGATCCCAACCTCAACTTCGGTCGTTGAGTCCGCCGTCATCAAGGCTCCTTTGAGCCATGTGTGGCACCACATCAAGCGTAGGTCCAACCGTCCAACCGTCCAATTGTCCAACCAGCCTGTGATACTATACATAATCCACGTCGTACGAGTCTGACCGCAATGTATCGTCTCTAGTCCAGAACTTCAGCAACTTCTGGTCCGCCCTCAAGTCGAGCGAGTTCGTCAAGGGTGCCAACCAGGAGGCCGATGTCGTCCACTGGACCTTCAATGATGGCACCGAGCTTGACGTGAAGCAGGAGGAGCATAGCGTACGCCATCCTTGGACATCTGTATACAGTGATTGACCAAATTCTAGACCATCAACCATTACATTACCTACAGCGTCATCACTGCTAAGCCCGACCTCACGTACACCTCGGTTCTCTCCACCATCCGCTGCTATGCCGTCACGTCCGGTGAGCTCGAGGGTTCCACCTATATTGAGTGGTCTGGCCATTTCTCTAGCGATGCTGACGCTGGTATGTTATTCCCTCACGCACCCACTGCTCGAACCGCTGCCACTGTGCCATATCTTCGTTTGAGAGACATCCGTGTTGCTAACGCAGAAGCAGGAGTTATTGAGGATGCCAAGTTCAAACGTCAAGACGCGCTGGCCGACCTGGCCAAGGCTGCGACAAAGAAGTGAAGAGTGAACAACGGAGACCGTAGTCGTCTCTGAATAGAAGCTTGGCGTTTTAGGGGACATGCTGAAGACATCAAATTGCCTCAAAAATGCCATTGGGCATCTGTGTAATAGTAGTCCAGGAGCGTTACTTGCAGAAACAGCTCTCACGCTCAATTCGGCAATTCACTTAATAATTGGCCCAACATGCAAGTAATAACTGGTGTGAATTTTTAACAAATACGAGATCGAGGAAGATTGCTATAAATCTTGAGCTAATCCTTGAGTGCGTACGTGTGTGTAATTGACTGACAATCGCTGTTGGCAGTAAGTAAGCAGGGTGCCAAAGAGTCGCCGAGTATAAAGCTGACTATTGTGGCGGTGCGGCGGTCCAGCCCCTTTTCGTAGCCGCCAGGCTTCTGTTTTGCTAACGGCATGTTGACTCCACTGGCACACCGTTTGTCGGCCACTTAGGGACGCCCACGCCGTTGTCAGGAGTGAGGCCATAAGCGATTGGATATGTTAAGTCAGAAGACCGGAAAGCGATATGCAGTGGAACGAACAGTTAAGGTACGAAGTACATGGAATATATGAAGCCCAACGGGCATAGGTATTGGGTAATGCCCTTTGCCGTTGCCGTGACACTTGTCCGACAAACGTGTGCGTTTGGCCATCATGTTATTATTGGCAAACGACTTACCGTTATACTTGGACCGAGCTCGCCTCAGCCTATTACTATCCGTTGCCTTGATGGAAATATCAATGATTTAATAGTCTGCATGATTCCTTGCGGGTCTAATATCAAAAACGTGTCAAACGCTGTCGTTGTTATGTGCGGCTGCCAAACGCGCTTCCCATAGTACTTGGGATTACTCATAACAAACGGCCACTACAGTCTGCAAACGTCCTGCAGCAACTTCGCTGAGGAATCAAATGTTCAATAGAATCAATCACCTTCCCCGGTGATTTGAAACCATCGAATCCGCCCATCATTCTTGATCTGCATACTTCATCTACGAGCGAGGGATGCCCCGTTATGCAGAACACGATGGAAAAATCTGTATGTGCCCTGCAGGATGTCCCAAACAAAGGAAAGGGTCTGGTCGCAACCCAAAAGATTCCCAAAGGCATGCGAATTCTTTCCGAAGAGCCCGTAATTTCAGCATCTTGCTTTGGAATCGATGTCAGAGGGCTACAGAAATCCATCCATCAGCAAGTCACTTCCATGAGCGAAGAGAAGCGCCACGCCTTTCTGTCTATGCACAACATCCACCCGTATAAGAATGATGCCGAGCGTTATCTCGGAATCTTTCAAACAAACTCCCTCCCGGCTGAAATTATCGAGGATGTAGGAGCAATCTTCCTGGAAGCATGCCGCATCAACCATGCTTGTGACAACAATGCACAGAAGAGCTGGAACGAAGCGATCAGACGACACACGGTGCATGCTATGAGGGACATTGATCAAGGAGAAGAGATCACGATAACCTATCTGGCTCCCCTCAAACCCCGAAAAGTCAGACAGGAGGCTCTAAAGAAAAAATTCGGGTTCATCTGCGTGTGTCGTCTCTGCTCTTTGCCACTAGAACAGAGCCAGGAAAGCGATAGAAGATTGATGGAGATCGACCGTTTGGACACTGTCGTCAACCTACTCGGCATGGACTGGTTTCTCGTGTCCCCATCCCGGACTCTTGGCTACTTTGATCGACAGGTACGCCTCTATCAAGAGCTAGGACGAGAAGACGTCGGCTTCGCCCATGCCTTCGACATGGCGGCCCAGCTTTCCATCGCAAACGGCGACCTGGCAAGAGGACGCATCTTCGCCGAGAAGGGGGCGTCGGTGTGGAAGACGACCGTCGGCAATGATAGCACCCAGGCCATCGAGCAGGGCGCCATTGCAAAGGACCCTTCGAAGCACGAGTTCTACGGGCTCTCGATGAACTGGAAAACCAAGGTAAGTGAGGCCCCTCAAGGACTTAATCAACGCGATTTCGAAGATTGGCTTTGGAGAAGGGAGAAGCCGATGGTCCCAGGACAGCTGGCAGACCTGCGAAACAGCACGACATTCCCCGGCTTCGCGTCCGTTCCTGGGGAGAACGACATCGACCTGGACTACTACGAGAGCAAAGAAACAGGCGTTTTCGCACCGAGACGACATTGGTGTCTCTTGGGCGAGATTACAGATTTTGGTACATTTGTTCGCCTACAGATGGAGATCAAGGATGTGGACGGCCGAAAGATCCCGATATTCTTCCACACTGATGGTCGAGGTGCTGAGCTGCCCCCTACGTTGGTTCAGAAGGGGCACACTGTGGCTATTCTCTATGCACATAGTCACATGTTCATGTCGATGGATGTAGGCATCCGCCATGAGGAACCTCGTTTGATCAAGGTACTGTCATCTCTGTGCCTACCGATGGACTCTTTGGAACCCAACTAGCTGACTAGAGGAAATGTCGTATAGATCTTCCCCGTATCACTGCGCAACTTGCTGGCGTTCAACGATCGAATCCAGCAGTTCTCAACAGTGCGTGATGGGATGAGAACATGCCACGGGTGTGGAAAGAAGGCAGCCTCTCTACAACGATGCGGCAGGTGCTATTTCTTCTGGTATTGCGATAAGGTAGATACTCTGCCCTATGTTTATGTTAGCCCAGATACTGACGTGAGTGTGGTGTTAAGGCCTGTCAAGTCGCTGGTTGGAACGGGAAAGGCCACAAAGACGATTGCAAGCTCCTTAAAGATCCCGACTTGCGGGGGATGTTCACTTCCAATTGGGACGAGTTTGAGGACTTTTTCCAGTTTCCTCTTGCTTCTGGAAAGAACTGAGGAGCTGAGATGTTTCCTGGTTGTGAAGTGATGTCGGGGAACCACTCTAGATAGCTTCAAGTTGCCAGGCAACATAACTAGATCACCATGCTCCAAAGGCGCGAAGGAAGGGATAGTTTCACAACAATTTCGTAGGAACCTGACGATCAAATGTAACGCAAGTCAATTCTGCTAACTATATGTGTGTGAGAGTCCTCTGTTGATCTTTATCATTACTTCCCCTTTATCCTTCTGAGGCTTATAGTTTATTCATCCTTGGCAACTCTCTTGGCTACTTAGTACGCGACCCTTTACTCTATTTCACTTGTTCGAGGTTGAAGTATCGAGCTTGTTAATACCAGATTATGGTTACCATGGTGTGTTAGTTGGCTCAATAACAAGAAACCCAATAAAAGAAGCTGGTATAAGCTACACGCAAAAAATGCAATTATTACTTGTTCTATAAAAAACCGATTGAAGACAAACATCGAAGGAAAGAACCATTTATAAAAAGACAAAGCAATTATTCCAATCTAAGCCATGAAACTCAGACCCCACCCCGCGATCCTCACCGCTTCTCTCTTCAACCATTCTCGTCCCAATATTGTGGCTCTGCGGGCACCAGTACAGACCTCGCCCAAAACCACGCGGCGGAATCAGTAGAGCGCCTCCTTGGTGACGTGCAGATGCACATCATCGCGGACAGGTATACTATTACCTCGCTCATGGGCAAGGCAATGTCCAAGTTGACAAGCAACTTGGCGAAGTGGTCGATTGTCGCATCGGCCTTCATCCCGCAATTTAGACGGCTTGTCGACTACGTATATACCAACACGCCCGGCCATGGCCAGCCACGACAAGTGGTAGCGAGTTTCGCAGTTTGCATAGCCAGAGATGTGTCCACGCTGGAAGGCTGATCTCTCGACCTATTAATCTACACACACCTTCCCCTTAAGACAACCGTCTTTGGAATCTACTGTTTGCGGGCTATTACGGAGATACATACAGAAAGTACAACTTAGGCCAACCGGCCCCCTAACACCTCCACTTTCCTACAGCCCTGCCAACACCGGCAACAGCAATACTACCTACTTATACAGACACTAGCAATGGCGCTACAAGGTCGAGTATTAGCGTACTGGTGCCTAGGAAGGCATGGCTGTTATTCTATTGTTTCACTTTACTTTTTCGACTGTACGAAGGCCCAAACCTAGCCAAAAACTAAAGCCAATTCGGTTACCTACGGCTAACCGATGAACTTGCTCTATGAACCCTAAAGGTCTCTCTCCCGGCGAAGACACGCCTGATACACAAAGACCTCGTCCACACTTTTACCCACGCGTGTTGCGTACCCCAACTTCGCCCTAGGGGCAATGTTCGTGTCCACACTGTCTACGTAGCCCCAAGGCTACCATGTTTCGTCTCGCAAAAGATTGTATCTATGTAGCGGCGGACCCAAATTTCTTTATGGTACAATAACAACCTCCGACAAACCCTAGGCATCGGCTAAGCGTTCCTATATATGCCCTTTACCTGAGGGAAATCCCGTGCCTCCTACTCTACTATCACAAGGGCAGAGCTAGGGTAGATCCGTATAACATCTACATAGTTCAGCGCCCGGCGTGACATACTGCAGCAATAAGCACCCATCAATCTATCATTTTCCCAATTTGGGAAAATATTAATTACGAAACAGTCACCTATCCATGATTAAATATCTGCTACTTTGCTACTCAACTTACGATGTGGCCGCGTCCGCTTCATCCATCTACTCCCAACACCATATCAACCACTTGATATTTTTATGCGGTTTTCTTCCTTAGCAAAAAGCGACCCTGCTGGTGCTTTCGATCCCCTTTACTCGCATACGGCCAAAGAGCGCAAGGCTCGCATAATACCTATATAATAAGCAATAATCGTTATACAATAATCGCTATACAATAAGTGCAAATACAGTTGATGCAAGCATCACCCCAAAGGAGAGTGGCCAACAAGGAGAATAGACTTCAACCAGGCCTCTGCCGCGTCATCAACGTAGTCGACCTATATCGAGTCATCGGCGTAACCAACAAACCTAAATTGAAGCACCTCTGCAACCATTCCAAACCACGAGGCAAAATGCAAGGCATAATTATATAGCCAGCCTCCCGTAGGCTAGGCGTTTCTCCCTCGGCCACCATCTCTCAACGACTCAACCCCGTCTTCCTCAACACAGCCAAAAAACACCACGCTTAGCGGCTTACATACGCCAATTCATTTGGTAATTACTTCTTAAAACCAAAGCCCTTATTTTTTCTCTCTCGAGTACAATGCCACATGGTCGATTGGTGTACGTTCTAGTTAAGAATGAAGGTTGGTACGCTAGCTGTAACAAGGGCTTTGGATAAGGGCTTGGAATGATATTCAATTAAGTGTAATAATCAACTATGCACCTAAGGGAGCCATGTAGATCTCTGGCCTCCCTTCTACTAGGTGGGCAAAACCTTAGTCTTTTATGCCTGAATAGCCTCGCCTAAGGTTGCCGCTCTTGTAACTTGTCTCAGAAGATAGGGATGAATCAGATCAGGTCGGAAGAGCTGATCTGATTGACCTAGGCCAGTAGCCGCGAGCATATGATTAATTACATGATATCGGGTGTCCCAGACCCTCGGGTCCGTTCGTGTGACACTAGCAATGGATAAACCTCGTACCAACGATATACTCATCCACAGGTTACGGCTACGAAATTAGTCAAGATGATAGTCAAGAATTAGTTGGCTGGATCATCGGTTGGCTGCATTGTACGCTTCACGGCACGCACATCTCGGCAGGGAGGAATCAGTGGATACGACGGACTCTACTACTATATCTACATAGTGACCGAAAGCGTTTTACTCAATTTCTTAAATTGTTCAAATTGCGAGGGGAGACGAGTGATTCGTATATTGATTGCTCAGCATAATATATGAAGTACCCAGCCACCGCCTTTATGTATTACCAGCGCCCGATTTCAACACAAATCCCGAGTATCTATGGTCGTGTGAGGTAATCCATCAATTCGTCCCTCTCCTCCGCGCGACCCTGGTGTGAAAAATAATATAGATCGTTCACTTCAATAACCGAGAGTACGCGAAATTTTTGCGAAGGGTCCTGTTTAACTACGCGCTCAATCCTCCAAGGCCATTCGCCGGCTTGGTGCACCCAATGTCCGGTTCTGTATTGCTCATTTTTTGCGGGGGTTTGTCGTAATATTTTCTGGGAGATGATCCCCTAGTCGCAGACGCTGGTGTTTCATGACCATCTTGCTGTTTGTTGGTTTCATCTTCTGGTTCCCAGCGCTGATCATCCCCGGCCCTAGGTTCTGGTTCTTGAGTTATCCGTTTTCGCATATTGCGTCCACTCTGATAGTCACTTAATGTTTGTTTGATAAACCGAAAAGGCCATGTAGCAACACGAGAGGGCCGCGACATGCTATGATTCGTCTTTGTCTTGGCCTCATCGCCGTGGTGATGTGCGGCTTGCTCGTTGCTCATTTTATCGGCTGATCCTTTACGAGGATGTGAGGTTGCCATGGTTGAGGATTTGATAGGCTTGTGACGCTGTGCTGCATTCAGCGCTTCGAATCAGCAATGACTACTATATAGCTCAAAAAAATAAATGTGAGTTGTGGGCATAGGCTAGATTAGATGAAATATTAATGGCTGCTTCACTATGGGGTGTTAGTCAAGGTCCGACTCACGGCTTCGTTGTCCCTCCCTTTTTGCACTTCTAACCGATGTTGTAGTACGAGCTATTATTGGGTTACAGTTTTGCAGTAAGTAGATGAAGTTAATCTTCCCTCCTATAAGTAGATGAACCGCGGCTTTATATTTCCTGACGAGTTAAATATCTGGCTAGTCTAAACTGCGGTGTTTTGGGGACGCTCTTGTGAATGACGTATGCGCTAATAACCCAAGACCTTATTTAAGACGGCGCGGCTGCGAATGCAGAGTAAAGACTATTCTTAAATAGAAATGTTAATATATCACTCTGCGATTAATTTTAACATTTTATTTTCTCGTTTTGTTCAACTGTGAGGGGGAACCATCTAGTTTTTGAAGAGCGCTTAAAACAGCGGACGAACACCTAAACACGCCAACTACTCGTAAAATATCATATGACAAAATGAAAATTCCCTGTTCGAATATAGCCCATGGAATTAGAATACACTAGATCTATCACGAATTTGGCTATGCTTATTAATTTGGCGCTTTCTTTCGAACTGAAGCGCTTATCACTATATGTAAACACCCTAGCTCTGATCTTCCCTCTATTTGTCCAATTCTCAATCGCCTTAGAGTGTTGAGACTTTGAACCCAACTTTAATGATAAGCTGATAAATAGTGAGTATTGTTTTTTATGTGCCTTAGGCGATTAATTCCCAGTACTCAAATTGCATCGACAGCGTGTAGTAATGTAGCAAAGAAGCAATAACTTGGGCTCAATAGCAAGACGGAGTTGACTCTTTAAAAGACGATCAATAAGCCCATTAAACACTCTTCAACCTAAGTCAAAGGTGAGGATTCTATGTCGAATCTAGAAGTTCAGAGATATATCTGGCACAGTATATGTCTATTAGGTAATTAACGGCGGATATGTCCATTCAAGGTTCTATACTACCCAGTGCGTGACACAGTGGTTTGAGGGGGTATCATCGCAGGTGCGGCGAAACAGAGCGGAAAGAGTGGATACTATTGCCCTAAATAGCCCACCCCCACAAATCACAAATCTTACCTAGCCTATTCGGGCAGACTTAACTTGTTTCTAGCGATCAATTAAGCGCGGGCATCACCCGGACAACGAGTGCCACGCTACGCCGGCAGATAAACATTTCGCACTTACTCAAAGTTCGCTTTCTTACGAGTCGAGTCGCAGCATCGCATCCGAATAATTGAAGTCTGATATCAAATATCAACGCAATTTACATTCCCGACCGCCTCAGTTGCAGTCACACGCTGTCTTACCCAATCAATTTCTTAAACAATTCCCGCCCGAGTTGAACTCGCCCGCCAATTTTAATGAATTTTACCACCCTGACCCTGCCACTAAGACAGACCGACACCTATTCGAAACTACCTTATTGCTAGATCGAACCGCGCAAACGACGACATCGCTTCCCGCCGAGACTTCCAACCAGCCCACCCACTAATAGGACCGGTATCAATACCGTGACAGCTTTGCGAGATCGAGAAGCAGAATGCCTTCTACTGCAGATGGCCCAACAGTGACCCTGTCGTGTACGCAGCTTTCCGTGTCACCCTCTCCGTTGTTACAGTAATGCTAATTCGTCCTCTTCGTCGCACAGTCGCCAACAACTTCTGGGGCAAAGATGACGCCGGAGTCGGGCCATTGCTCGACCGCATGGCATCGGCGAAGCAGACGAGCGATGAACTCAGATCTTTCTACGGCGGTAAGTCTCGATCAACCTGTCACCTGTCAAATGTACAGCTGCTAACTTGGCTTTGCTACCAGCGCGCGCCTCTATCGAAGATGACTACGCCCGCAAACTCATGTCCCTTTCTAAGAAATCCTTGGGCTCACACGAGATGGGATCGTTAAAGGCCTCACTCGATACTGTCCGGGGCGAGGTCGAATCCATGGCAAAACAGCATGCCAACACGGCCGCGCAGATGAAGTCGGAACTCGAAGAACCGCTGGCCGCCTTTGCCGGTGGTATGAAGGAACGTCGCAAAATCATACAGAACACGGTAGAGAAGCTACTGAAGGTCAAGATACAACAGACAAATACTGTTAACAAGGTGAGCATGCCATATTTGAGGACAACTACCATCGTGCAGGATGCTGACGAGAGAACTCTACAGACACGTGACCGGTACGAGCAGGACTGCCTCAGAATCAAGGGCTATTTGGCTCAGGGACACATGGTCATGGGCCATGAGGAGCGCAAAAACAAGGCCAAGCTAGAGAAAACCCAGATCAGCCTCGCCAGCTCGAATGCCGAGTACGAGGCCGCAGTCAAGGCACTGGAGGACACGACGGCTCGCTGGAACCGCGAGTGGAAGGCCGCCGCCGATAAGTTCCAGGACCTCGAGGAGGAGCGGCTGGACTTCTCAAAGAGCAGTCTGTGGACTTTTGCCAACCTCGCCTCTACCGTGTGCGTCAGCGACGACACGTCCTGCGAGAAGATCCGGCTCTCGCTCGAGAAGATGGACGTTGAGAACGACATCATCCACTTCATCAGCGAAAAGGGGACAGGCCAGGAGATCCCCGACCCGCCCAAGTACATCAACTTCTGCCGGGGTGATGTGGATGATCACCGGTCAGACGTGTCCGAGGAGGACAACTATTCCGTCGCACAGTTCCCGCGCAGCATCAACCCGGCCTTCCGGACATCATCGCCTCAGCCGTCGACCTACGAATCTCATCACGATCCTAACTCAGCTCTCGCACGGGATCTGGGACACCACGAGCCCGTGACACCGTTGCACCCGGACCATAATATTAATAACCCCTCCCCACATAGCCATTCTCCCTCAGGACCACCTCCCGCAAAATATCCAGCCTCCGGCCATGCCCTTGCAAAACGGGCACCCTGCAGCTCTATCTCATCAGATACCCATCCTGGCAGCATGCCTCGGCAAAACAGCTATCCACATGTCGTTCCGCTACAACCTAGCCATCAACCCGGCATAACTCACCAGGATCCTTATCCCGCCGCCTTAGCCCATCAGAATAGCCATCCTTCTGCCATGACCCATCAAAACAGTTATCCTCCCGACATGGCACATCAGCCCTCTGCTATCGCACATCAGAACAACCATCCGTCCAGCATGACCCACCAGGACAGCTATCAGTCCGACATGGCTCCTCAGGACTCGTGCACTCCCCAAGATCGGCGGGCTGCCCACTCGACGCAGCAATATGATGCTTCTCAGTTCTCAGCTGTTCCCCATGACCCATACCCTATGGATGGCATGACGATGCTCTGCCGGACGGACGGCGCGAACTCAGTAGTCAGCCACAGGGCGTCATCGCGTTATGGCGGTGTGAAATCTTCCGCAACCACCTCCAACGTATCATCGCGCATTGACGTGTTGAATTCTGCGAAGAATGCCGATGTGCCCGCACGGTATGAAATAACGAACTTGGTGACAAATTCAAACCGGTCATCGCGTTTTGATATGATGAAGCCGTCAGCGACAGCGTCGAATATACCACAACGCATCGACATATTAAACACGGCGCCGAGTTCGAATAGGCCACAGCGAATTGAGGGATTAAACACGGCAACAAGCTCTAATGTGTCAGCTCCTTACGATGGCATGAACTCGGCCACTAGCTCAAATATCTCTGCGCCAGACGACAACAGCGAATACTCAAACCCCACGTCGTTCTCTAGTCAAGAACCTCCTAGTGGAAAGGTCTCCCCAGTCAAGCCAGAGCCCGTGGTTGCAGAGCCTGCTCCACCTGAGCCTGAGCAGCCTGTTGAACAAGAGAAGCGTGCCGAACCAGAAAAGCGTCCTGAGCCAGAGAAGCGTATGTTGAAGAAGAAGAGTGGATTTTTCCAAAATCATAGCCCATTCCGCAGGAAGAGTACCAAGGATATGTCTAAGGATGTCCGGGCATCCAATAGGACCACGTGGAGTCCGGCGACGGCGCAGAGTGTGACCTCCCAGAGTGTGACCTCGCATAGTGTAGCCTCGCAGAGTATAGCCTCGCCGACTACTTCCACACCCCGGCGCTCTCACTTCTATGCATTATCGCAGAAGAACATGATCACGGACAGGGTTGCAAGTCCCGACCCCATCGACGCCAATGCGACCCTAGCATTGAACGTGGGACAGAACGTCTTCCCCGTCGCTAACACGGACAAGCGCCACCAATCTATCGACCAAGGCGCAAAGCCCGCTGAAGAGCTGGATCCGATCGCACTTGCGCTCGCTGAGTTAAAGGGGGTCGTAGACAACAAGCAGTCTACAAATCGGGTCTCTGCTGACCGGTACCATGGCATTTCCACGCCAGTCCCTGACCGAACATATGAGCGACGACAAAGCCAGCCACAGGAGCAACCCAGAGAGAGGCCTATAGACGTCCTGTAGAGCGGCCTGTAGAGCGCCCCGTAGAGCGCCCCGTCGAGAGACCTGTCGAGCGACCTGTCGAAAGACCCATAGAAAGACCTGTTGAGAGGATTGTTGAGCGGCCTGCCCAAAAACCTGTTGAGAGGCCTGTCCAGAAGCCCGTCGAGAGACCTATCCAAAAGCCTGTCGAGAAGCCTGTGCAGAGACCTGTGGAGCGACCCCAGGAGCGGCCCCAGGAACGCACACCACTTTTCACCCGCCCGGTACCATCTCCTAGGGCCAGCAGTGAGGCAGGTCCTGGATCGAGGGGCACACCTCCTCCATCGTACGATACACCTGTGCAGAGACTCGGTGTACCCCCGCCTGCGGTCACATCCAAAGCTATGCAGGAAGCATCTAGAAAGTATACAGGGCAGACGAGACAGATGCTGAGTTCGAGCCGGCCCGCATCCGTTTACAACAACAGTACCCCGTCTCGCCCACCCACGAGACAGGCCGATGTGCCCCGTGCCGCTTCGCCAGCAGCCCCCCGAAGCGTGTCCCCTCGACCCGGGACGCGCGCGGAAACACGGCCAGAGCCGCGACCAGAGACACGGCAGGCGCAGCGCTCCGCGTCGCCTAACCCGCCATACGCAGGCAGCCAGCATAGAAGCTCCCCGCAGCCGAGCATGACGCCCCGGCGCGGTTCGGAACACAGCTACTACCAGCCGAACTCTCCGGGCGGCGTCCACTCCAGGACCGCGTCGCCTTCGCCGTACCGTGCCGACTATGACCGCCCCGTTAGTAGAGGTGGCGCCATGGCGGTGCAGCTTGCCCCGGTCGGCGGCGAGGGAGGATCCATCTATGGATCCGTGCGCAGCAGAGGAAGCGGTGCGCGCCCCGGCACGAGCTCCAGCTATCGCGCCGCGAGCGTCTACGGTGACCACGACGGCGGCGCGCAGGAAAACAGACAGCGGAGTAGGAGTGTGGCTGATCCGTCTCGGCAGTATACCCCAGAAGGCCGTGCTATTCTACATTATGGTGAGTTAAGCCCCTAACGCAATAACGTCTAAGACTATCATTCCAGTAATCTGATTTTTTCCTTCAGCACGCGCATTGTACATGTATCAGGCCGCGATCCCCGAGGAGCTTGGATTCGCAAAGGGCGACATCTTGGCGGTTCTTCGGCATCAGGACGACGGTTGGTGGGAGGCCGAAATCCACTCCGGTAACGGTGTCGGACAAGGCGGTCTCGTGCCTAGCAATTACCTACAGCCTTGCTGATCGGGTCTCTAAGAGAGGGTGTGAGAGAGATCTGTTCGCTGGCAGTTGGGGTGTTTCGTTGTATCGTATATTTGGTTTGGAGATTCAGAGATGAGGGACGCATTGAGGACATGCCTTTGAGATGATGAGATTGGGTTACATATACGATGATGAACTGGGGATGATGTTTTTTTTCCTTTGTCACTTCTGCTTGCGAGATTTTTGACAAGTCTCGATGTATAGCGAGCGAGCCTGTATGAAACATTTAGACAGCTCTGTTGATTGTATGTTTGATGATGATGGTACCTACAGAATGAGGGGGAAAGACGAGTTGGAGTTTATAAGAGATTGCATTGCTTAAATAAAATGACTTTATATATATTAGATTTAAGGGGTAGAAATAATAGCCCTATTGAGTGGATTTTCCACCCATACCTATTTAATATAGCGCGTATAAACGCGAAAATATAACTTTATATATAATTAACTTAATTAATTATTAATTAATTAGAATCGCTTAATTTTAACAATTAAAAGTTTTATATATTTAATACTATTATTAAAGCTAAATTAAATAATTACTATAGTAATAATAACTTTATTAACTAATATAAAGATTATTTTAATAAAGCTAAAAAATTTTATAATTTAAAATAAAAAATTTATAGCAAAAGTTAGTTTTTTAAACTTTTAGGAATATTTTTAATTAAATAATAAATTTAAATAGCTTATAAATAAAAAGTTTTAACTATACTATTATTATTATAGCCCAATAAGCTAATATTATTATTTAATATATTATAAATAAATTAAAAACTTTTTAAACTAAAACTAAATAAATCTAAGCTATATTAAATAAATTTAATTAATAATATTATAGATTTTTTTAAGCTTAATATAAAAGGGTTTTTAAAACTATATATAATAAATNTANTACTATATATTTAAACTTAATATTAATACGAATAAAATAATATAACTTATAAACCAAACTATTTAAATTTATTATATTATTACTTTAAATATATAAATTTATATAATACTATACTATAAATAATTTTAAAGTTTATTTTTTATTTTAAATAATAAAATAAACTAAAAGTTGGGTACTAATATTTAATTTTAACAATTATATAGTTCGTTACTAGCTATTATAATACGCTTTATTAAAAGTTACTAAATAAATTTAGTACTAAATATTTAATATTGNTTTTTATTTATTATTAGGCTTATAACTAGCCTTCGTAGCTAAAATATATTTTTAACTAAATAAAAACTATTATTAAAATAATAATAGCTTTACTTAGTATATATAGCACAATCTAGCTAATACTGTAAACCTAATTTAACATTATATATACGCCCAGCTCACTGCTAACACCCTGCCCTAAAACTGGGTCCCCTCGGGTAGGTAGGTAGAGAGATCTTGGTACCTACTCTCGAGACTAGCAGCTGGTCTATTTCACTCAAGCCACCATCAACTTTTCCCCTTAGGTACGCATACTGAATTGTCTACATATGTACGCAACCTGCACCGCGCTCATTAGAGTACTGTGGAGGGAGGGGGAGGGGAGGACTGGGAATATTCACGGTCTTACAGCTCATGCGGAGCAAGTGATCACCTGCTGCGGCTGAAAGCCGCAAGGCATATTTTTCAGAACCAACCCTGGACAGGACCCGGGCAGTGCCGGAGAGACCATCTATAGAAGCTAAGTAGGTAGGTATGGAACAAGTCTAGACCAGGACAGGGAGGGGATGGTGGGTTCCACAGCCGCTGCCAATCCTCCAAACCACCAACTACCTTCTCTGAATGCAAGCCATTGTCCTGTAGTCGAGGTCACGCCGCGAGGATGCGTTGTTATCATATGTATTAGCAAGATACGCAACCATCCCCTAGCGATACAGCGTAATGTTCTTACTACACTAAAAGCGCCCAAGACATGTAGCCCGAAGCTCAGTGACGTAATTTCCGAAAGGTCATGTCAAAAACGATTTGGTACTGCTCTTAACTCGGTGTCCATATACAGCATTGCGAATAATAGTGCCTTGCCGTGGACTTAAGAGGGTACGCGTGCACATAACCTATCCTATGCCTGGGTCTTTGTAATTAATATCCGTCTATTGATGCGGCAAGCAGGGCGCTTGTCGGTGATCTAATTCGGAAGCTTAGATGCTGAATTCGCCTTAGAGGCTTCCGCTACGGCGGTCCACTACAACTACCTTATAAAGACAAAGGAGCGCTGCGGAGTCCGCAGAAGGGGAATTCCGGAGACCACACCTCAGACATAAGTTACTCACAACCAAGTCTCTTCATTACTTTTCTCGCCATCATACAATTTTCTACTGTCATGGGCAAGCTTGAGAAGGAAGAGACCGTAGCCGACGCGGTGCAATCCGATGGGAATGCCGCGCCACCAAGCTACAACGCTCTTCCCGCTGCCACCATATCTCCTGAAGATGTCGAACAACTTAATTCGGCCTTTCAATCTCTCGAACTCCCTTTGGTTGCCGAAAACGTCACTGTAGACACATGCTTAGCCCACCTGAAGCTTCTCTTTGCCTTTCAGAATTTGAAGGAGTCGATTGGATACAGCGATGGTCTTTGGCAAATCTACGATAGCCGGTTGTTCCCTGATGGGAAAGGTGCCGATATGTTGGGCGAAAACGAGAGCCTTGATGATGAAACTAAGAAGAACCTAACTTTGCTTCGAGAAAAGCGATGGGCGCTCTATGTTGCTCGAGCCGCCCATCGATATGAGGTCTGGTGGACCAGCTTTCCCAAAGTCCCTATCACCGAAGGCGATATGTGCGAAAACACTGCAAAATACACCGATTTTATCTCACATGCTCCTTCCAATCCTGCCACGAAGAGCATCGTGCTACCACCTCTCGGTAATGAGCCCTTGTGATTAATTAATGGCGATTGCTGACTTCTTTAACGACGTCTCATGGTATGGCACGCTCATATGCTGAACCCTAGAGCTTATCTTGAGGACTGTATGCGACACGGTCTCAGTCATCTGTGGCATCAGGGAATACCGTGGCAGCTAGTCAACGACGCAATCGATACGAGCTTCAACTACAAAGTGTCGGCTCGCCTCAGAGACATGTGGGTGAAAACAACCGGAAGAAAATGGGAGAATGAAAAGGATCCATCTTCCAAAACTCTTCCGCCATGTCCTGAATGCGGTAAACGGAATGTGGTTCCATGGTCTACTTGTGGCATGGCTGAAGACTCACGCGATGAAGCCCTGTCGCTCGCCGGGGAGGGCTATGGCGATAGCGACTTTAAGACCAGATGTGCTAACTGCCGCAAGATACTCAAAAGAGACTATCTTGAGGTTTTCAGATTCGGCGCTGATGTGAAAGGTCTCCTAGCACAAGCGCGTCCGATGCCAGGTACCTTGCTTGATAACAAAACCGGAATGATAAGACAGATCCCACAGTCGGGAGTCTTGAAGGATCAATTCCAGCGCACATTCCCAAACCGGCTCATTCGGCATTACCTTCGAAGTCGACTGTACAAGCCCCCACCGGCCTCAATGGATGCCGTTCGCCAAATAATCGAGAAGGCACTTGCCAACTCTGGTGTGATCAAAATTGTTGAGGGTGTACAAGCGGCAGACATGAAAAAGAGTTATCGTTTAGGTCAGGAAGCTCGAATTCATGTGAGAAAGATGATGTCGAGATACTGGGCAAATAGTTCCTCCTTTGCTCTGGAGCTGGGGGGTGCTGTCTTACGGCAAGGGATCTTCACGGAGAAGATGTACAAGGTATGCATGTCACAACTTATATACCTCTTTTGACGCCTGACCTCACTTCGTCGTTGTTAGATCGACTGGCTTCATAGCCCTGCAGCACGGGAGACCATGGGCCGCCTCATGACCAAATACGAACGTTTCGCTGCTATTATGGGCAAACACCCAACTCAAATCGCCGTGCCAACTCTCGATGTTGACCTTGCATGGCACACCCATCAACTCAGCCCTGCAGCCTATTATAAGTGGATGTCCTCAAAGACGGGCAAATTCATTGATCATGACGATAAGATTGATGAGAACAAACTCTCTACCGCGTTCGAATGGACCAGCAAGGTATACCAGGAGCTCTACGGAGAGGTATACTCGGAATGTACCTGTTGGTACTGCGAGTCTGTGCGAACCAGTCATGTTTCCAGCATAGCCAACAGACTGACCATTTTCAAAAGCGAGAAGGACAAGGGTGAGTGCTGCATACATCTTACTCCACTCATCACTGCTAACAGGCATGATCTTTCGTATTCAGCCGGTGATATTTTCTATGAGTCCGGTCGCGCCGCGCTCTGTCCACCCGACAACAGCGCACACATCTCGGCACACAATTCGGTGCGGGTCTCGGACAACGATTCAAAGCGCGCTAAGATACAAAAGGCGCTACAGGTACGTCACCAGAAACGGCTGGAGGACAATTACGAGAAGGCTAGGAAACGTGCAAAGCGGAGGGGTCGTGAATTGCCTCCTCGAGACGACTATTACTACTATTACTGGGGTGCCCCCTACCTGCTGTACGGTCCCTATGTCTACCCCTACTACGTCTGTCCTATCTACTATGATACTTCGACTGTTTATGCCGGGACCGGATACTACGGGGCTTGTGCTGCCGGCACATGCGGTGGCACGGTTGCCGCGGGGGCTTGTGGAGGCGCCGGAGCTGGCGGATGCGGAGGCGCTGGCGGTTGTGGGAGCTCGGGCGTAGTGTGAGTCATCAAGAACTATCCGTATCTTAACACTCGAGGCAATATATCGAAACTAACGTAGCTACT